>CAJNOL010000462.1:0-134847 GCA_905250125.1 Rotaria sordida
GGAAAGGGTGTGGGTATGAATGTGGGTGTGGATTAGAGTCCTGCAACCCGACCGGACCCGCGGACGGGTGCGAGTTCAATATTGGCGGGTCGGGTCGGGTAGGATGCGGGTTTAATTTTGAAATATATCGGGTTACATTATATTATAATATACACTTCTGCCCTCTAGTTGTTACTATGAACTTATATTTTCTGGTATTTTTTTTGTATATATTAAATACTATAATAAAATGATTGATTGATTTGATGAATATAAACGGATGAAATTTCTCGGGTCGGTTTCGGGTTTAAATAAAAGTTTCGGGTCGGGTGCGGGTCCAAAAAGTTGAACCCGCACAGGACTCTAGTGTGGATGTGGATGTGGGTGTGAAAGTTCTGGTCAGCGGTACCCACACCCACACCCACACCCATACCCACACCCGCACCCATACCCATATCCACACGCATAACCATACCCACATCCCACCCACACCCAGATCACTCTTGCGACAATCAGATTTTGTTTAAGAGTAAGTATTCTAATTATACCTATTTAAATAAATATCACTGTGAAATAAATTTTTCTTTTTAGGACACTTCTAGAACTTCACTAGACTCTCGGTTAAGATAAGGATTAAATCAAATAAAAACTATAAAATTCGACAAAGTAATAAATGCTGTATCTAATTAGATAGAAATAAAAAAATTTTGAAGTTTTGTAGAAATATAACAAACTAGTAAAAATACCATCAAAATCCTCAATATTCCATTATTTGACTATTTCTTCAACATCCATCCATCTGGGGAATTTAGTTATTGTGTAATCTAGTTTAATCAATTTGATATAGACAGAATGAAAATATAACATATTTACTTACGTTGACGTAAATATTGAAGTTATTCATTAGTTATTCTCTTTTCCACTTCTGCGAACTCTAAATAAGCTGAATCTCTGTATGGTTGTTCTCAGAAAAGAAATATCGAACATAATGTAAATAAATTGTAAGTTCAGTCAACTCTGAATATAGTTCATATTTAATGTTTGTTATTATCATCGTTTTGATTCTCACATACCAAAGAAAATAAACCTTAGATTTCATTGCCTTTCGAATTATGATTAAAGCAATCATTGATTAGTTGGATAAAATGATTTAGTAATTTATTATTCTATAAATCGCTTTTTTTCTTTTTCCTTCTAAAATCATATCTATGATAAATCAGACAATTAATCTGTGTAAGGTTACTCATAGGCAAATAACAAAGAACGTTAATATAATGAAAAAAAAACCAACGGTGTCGTTTCATCAGCGATCTTTTTTTTGTCTATCGAAGCGTTTTTCTATTGAAACAAATCTCGAGAAAATCTTAAATAATTAAATTAATTAAAACTCAATGTTATTTTCAATGTGTGTTATAAATATTCTATTCAGTTATGGATTGCATCAAATAATGTTTTTCAGGTTAGAAATTGTACGATTATATTTTGTATATATCGAAGCAAATGATAGATAATTTAGTTGGTAATCGTTCTCGAAACTTGCTATTTTTTTTCAATCAATAGATATCAAAAATCTCTAATCGATATATGAACTAATGCACATCTTTTCCTCAAATATAAAGCAATTAAAGCTTTTTAAACATTTTCTAATGAAATATTGAAGTAACTAAAATTTTTGAATAGACTACTTCTCTATTGTTACTCACATCCTACAATTTCTACGTGAAAAAGTTAGAGGTTTATAGATCACATTAATCTTTAACGAATTTGATCGTTAACAGAAATACTTGTCCTGGTGTTTGTTTTATTTAATACTTAAAGTTAGAGTTTACTCATCGGTGTACTGATATTATTAATAATTGCCAAGGATAAAATATATAAAAGTGAAAGGCACGCGTAACTACTATTCATACTAATCTAAGAAAACACTAATAAAGTTTTTTGTTTTAAAGATGACTTACTTGCAGAGCATTCAGCAAGGAATTGCCAATCCCACCCAACATAAATCATGAGAAAAGCCAATAACGGTAGATTTATTAATGATATACACTCAGATATTGATATATTGCTTTCGATAAATAATTCTTAAATTAGTTTATATATATATATATATATATTGTCTCTGTGCATTGCACGACATAAGTGGTCAAAAAGCAAAACATTTCGAGCTTTGTTACATGAATAAACCCACCAGACGAGCATAGACTTGCTATGTGTGAACAATTGAATAACCTCGATAATGAGAGATTCCCGAAATTTCGTCAATAAGACGTTTGCCAACTGGACATTCGTCAATGGCGAAAGTACAATGGACTTTTGCTAGTCTTGAGGAATGGGTATAAATCTGGGTACCATGTGAAGACCTAAGATGTTAGAGTATATCTCTTTGTCTTCAATTACGATTCATTCCAATATAACCGATTTATGATTTTAATAAGAAAAAGCGAGAATAATATGTACAACAAAACCATTAAGAAAAACTTAATTTAGATCTGATGATGGACCTTAGGGTGGGTTTGATATATTTGATGTAGAAAGGTTATTCTTTTCTTTCCTCATCTTCCACAAAAAACACGGAAGTTACAATCAAGTCGGCAAAATTATACAAGATAAACTGGTGAAAGTGCGGTGAACTCTTGCCAAGTGCCGAATGTCCACTGTACTTTCGTCAATCGGCGAACTTCAGTGGATGTATTGGCGAAAGACATATTGGCAAAATTCCGGTAAACCGATAATGAAGAAGAAGAACACCTATATGTATGTGAATAAAGGACATATGTTGAACAAATATATCTGATATTTTCTGTATAAGTGTGAGAGTCAGCAGGGATCTGTGCGTCGGTGTAAGTGTGAGAATGATGTTGGTGTATTTCCTATCGTCGGGCATTCACACCCAACTAAATGTTTGCAAACTCAATTCACAACAATTTCCTTGATGACAAAAAGAACATGGACAGATGAAATTATTGAAAATAGAGTATTGGAGTTATCAAGTCAAATTCGAGATCATAGGAAGTCCATCTATTAGAGGAGGTATTGTTAAGAAGAATAATGGATTTTTTTAAACAATGATCTTTTATCCTTTTCAAAAACAAGCATTGTGACGGAGTTCGAAGGCTCGTATAATCCACGGCAGAGACTCGAACGCTTCTGCCAATTCATAAATCACAAGTGTCTGTGTTTCGTTTTATCTCATCTAGTCTATTTTCTATTCGTGTCATAGATTCAGTTGTTCTGCGTCAGAAATAAAACGTAGTCAAGTTCATTCTCTTGTATGGAATTTTAAAAAAAACTTTTGTTTATCACATATAATGAATCGTCTCCATTATTCAATTAATTTTTGATCTTCTGAGGAAATAATGTTTTAGCATTGTTTCGATTGATATTAAGCCACAAATCTTTATACTTCTTAGTATTATAATTCTGGTAAAAAAAGGTATCGAGGCATTTCGTCATATAAAGAGACAATGGAAATGTGGCATAAGGAACGTCACTTCCAAATAAGATTTTGGAATGATCAGCAAATTCTAACAGTGCCTTCAGTTGAATAACGCTTGATGCCAGAGCTGTGTCAAAATAGAAAGAGCGCAAATCGGACAAAATTTGTAGAGGTCCTCGTGAACAGCCCAAAGATTTAATAAATCCTGCACCTGCTATGCGTTGAGCTAGAAATGGAAGCGTACCACCGGCATGAGATAAGATAATGCTGACATTGGGAAATGCATCACGTGTACCACTGAGAACAATGTCTGCAGCTGTTCGAGTAGTCTCATGAGGATAATCGACGATGGGATGTGGCATATGACGATTGACAATTGGTGTAGGTGCTTCACTTGGATGAATAAAAACAATGGCATTAAGATCATTTAATTTGGCCCAAATAGGTCGGAAAGATGAATGACCAAGATATTTACCGTGTCCATAGCTAGTAAATAATATAAATCCATCAGGTTTGAGAACTGAATGAACATAATCAATTTCGGCAATAGCACCATCAACATCGGTCAACGAAGGAAGTGTAGCAAAGAATCCAAACTGTTCAGGATTGTTCTTTACCAAATTGGCCGAATATTCATTGAGTTTTCTAGCGAAATCTCTACCTTTTTCAATATTTCCTTCATAAATCTTAGTACCAGGTGCTGTAACGGAAGTAATCGCCATTTCGACACCTAAAAGGGACATATTATCTTTGGCTAACTGTGGAGACCATTTTGGAATCGGCCAGCCTGCTGGATCTCCACCAGTTGCCTCTACAGCTTGAGCATAAAACTCGGGAATGATATGATGGTGTGTATCAACACGACGAGGGTGTCGATTGATTAAGGCGCCAATGATATGGGCGCCTTGCGTACGGGCATGATCCATAATACTTTTGCTGTATCTTTCAGTTTGGTCTTGAAATAGAAAAGCCTCACTGAAAGGCGGTAATAGAAGTTAAGCTTCATTCTTACTTGTCATTGATTCGATTGAGTATATAGAATGATCTGATTGCTCAATGGTATTTTGAAATAACTTCATATTATTTTCATCGGTATTAGATGATTGGGAGTCAGTTGAGGATCTGTTCGACTGAAAGTAGTGCTTCCATGTTGAAATCAAATAGGTCGAACGACGAAAACTTTGCATTATTACAAAAGATATGAAAGTGAAATTACTTAAAGTCTTCTCAAATATCTAAAAGGAAGAACATGATACTTTGTTGAGATTACGGATCTTAAAGTTTTGCTTTAACTATCGATCGTAGTTTTGGCGAGTTATTTATGTCCTACGTGCCACTTCAAGACTAGCTTGATCGATCTCATGATCTTCTCTCTATTTGTCTTCTCGTAGTTCTTATGACCGTTGTGACTGTTCTTTTACTCATACGTCTTTCTCATCAATACATCTACGATTCGTAGCGTAACTGAAATAAAGTCGTAATCAAAGAGATTTTCTCTGTCCTTGATTACCTTAGATTCTACATCGGAGTTTAGATATGAGTAAATTCATCAGATTTATATCATTCTTCTGGAAGAAGAGTTTTTTTGTCGATTTTTTTTACTACAGTGGTTTGACCAATAGATAACAGAAAACAGTTCTGATCGAAAAACTTGCTCATTTTTTTTGCTTAAAATAATGGAGATTCGGTTCATCTTTTAGGTACATCTCGAGAGGTTCATCTATCGAATTACAGACATGTGAGTCCATGTTTTGTCCATAAGTAGCGAGTCAGTAGATTAGCACAACCTCCAACAGATTCTTTTTTCGATTGAGATTTTGTCGAGATATGCAGTTTTTAGTTTGAAGATCTTTTTGCAATATTAAGAAAAAAAAAGCTAGTTTCATTACAATTTTTTGAAAGTATCGTATGATAAAAAATATTAATATTCCGGTCAAATCTCGATGAAAGAAGTGTTATGTCAGAAGAGATATCTCCTGACATACGTAGATTCTCTCTATTCTTCTATAGTATCATCGTATCATGTTATTCGCATTGTTCCTTATCTTTCTATAGTACTTTATTCTGCATGTCAAGAGGAGATGAAGGATGAAAGAAGAGAAAGCGAGAAATACATATTTTGCAGCTTTTTTTGTTTAAAAAGAAGTTGCATTCGATATAATAAAAGAGGAAAAGGATCTAACAAAAAGAAATCTTTTTGACATGATGCTAGTCTGTTCGTTCGCTACTTATGAACAAAATATGGACTCAAAAAGCTGCAATTCCGTCGATGACACCTCGAGATGTACCTAAAAAAAGCGAGCCTAATCTCCATCATTTTAAGCAAAAAAACAAGTAAATTTTTCGATCAAAGCTGTTTTCTGCTATCTATTAGCTTAACTAACCGGAAAAAACACTAATTCCAAAAGCCGTCTTTTTTTTTTTCATGGATTTACTCTTATGCGTTGATGCTGTTATGCGCGCAATGCCTGTATGCTCTGAAGGCACATTGTTTTTTTCTTCTCTTCATTCTCTTTTTTGCAGTGTCTCAACGTGTGTAAGAGCAGAATGGAAGGTCATAACATTGATAACGGTACGTACATTATTGCTTGACACATTCTCTTTTCTTTCTTATAAGCTCTACTTTCATATATTTGCACTGACTCCACACGAGACCAAATTTGATGAAAGAGGAAAAATACACAATGTTGTTATTATAATGAGATGCGCTGTAATCAATTCTACGAAATATCAGTAATTAAAGCTCATATCGAAGAGTGATATTTTCACAACAAGCTCTCAGAATCGGCCGATTTTTATATGGTGTCTACACTGAAAACTTTGAAGATGTTCCAGTTATTCAGCATTTTCTAGAGATAACAAGATCGTTGAGTGAAATTAACTGTGTGAAAAATCTTCATAGAAATTAGGCCTATCGTCAAGAGCACTTGACTTACTTATATAAGCATCGACATTAAGAAAAATTTCAACATACCAGTTCAAGATCACATTCTGAAGTCTCTCATTTTTACATGTTTTAGCATGTCGATAGCCTTGTTTTCACTGTGCGAATGAATTCAGTAGTCATTCGCACACGGGAGACAACTCTGTAAAAAAAAAAAGTTGGCCGATTGAACCTTTTTTAGTTCTAGCCGAAGACGCTGAACCGTTTAAAGTTCTAGATTTTCTGGCTAGAACTTTTTTAAGCTCTGAATTTTTCGGCTAGAACTATAAAAAAAGGTTCTGAAAATGGTACCTAAATCTAGAACCTTAAAAGGTCCACTATGACACCTTTTTTGTGTAGAGAGTTGAATAACTCGAGCATAATGGCAGCTAGCAAGTTCCGAGTTTTTTCATTAGAAAGAGGAGGTCCTAAGGTATCTATCCATGTAAAATTCAACAAGACCTCTTGTTGATAAAGAGGTAAGTCTTGGTCATCGACCAAGATACACTTATGCCTTTATGAAGATAGAATGAAATTTCGATTCATTATAAGCTCAGAAATCCTGTTTTTTTTCTGATATTATCTGACAGTGACGAAACGACAAAGTTGTTCCGGTCACTTTTTTTATCGACATTTAGACTATATATTTTCATAAAAGACCCACAAATCAGCTTTTTAAATTTGCAATATCCATAGAAATCAGAGATGGGCAGTTCCACTCTCGAAGAAGAACTGGAGCGTAAAATATCAGACGGATATCGCGAGCTGTGTCTAGGGTCAACAATCGGACAAAATTCTGCATCTGATCATGTATGGTCTTGTACGATTTCATATGATCATACAAGACTTAGTGTCAGATTTTTTTACCTGGGTAGCTTGATAAATAGCAGTTCTAGTTCTGCAGATCCTGAATTTCGATACATTCAAGAACTATGGATTCTAAAATATCTTTTTAATTTACGAAACTGGAGTCAGTCAAAGAAATTGCTAACTGAGAGAAAAAAAGACTAGTTTTGTATACCCCTGCGTCTGATACATATATATAAGAGAACGCTCGAACTATCAACGAATCAAAAACATTGATATAGATTATTTCAAGGATTACTTTTAATTTTAGAAAAACAACTGTAACTTGTGGCGTAACCAAGCGAGAGGAGTTGAGCCCTCCTTCACCGATCGAAATCATTCGAGCTAAATTCTGCTACAAGCTCTTCTACCAATTAGATTTCCTTCACTGTGAAAATTCTGGCTACGCCATTAAATGTAACGTATTAACTCAAAAAGATGACGTTAGTTTTCGTCATTCATTTTGACTTCTGTCGTTTATTTCCTATTGGTTCTTTGACTTTTCCTATTAGTAGAACAAAAAAAAAAAATCTAAAGCTTATAACTGAATAATACGTGAAAAATATGCGGAAGGAAGGAAAGAAAAATCTTTGCGAAATAAAAGCTTCTCAAGACTATTTTTTTTCGCCTATATCGATTTAGAAGATGAGCATTCATTGATCACATTATATTTCTTATATTAAAAAAAACAAAAAATCATTGCTCTATAAATTCCTGCATTTTTTTTCTTTTTCTAAATATCGATAAACAAAAAACAAAAAAATATTGATCGTTAATCTCTTTATTTTTTATTATGTTAACATTTTAACTCATTTCTAATCTTTATTGTAAATAAATATGTTAAGACTAATTTTAGATCAATGCTTGAACTTGCTCAAAGTTTAATATTAAATGAAGAAGCACTTAATAGTTTACCAGAAAATAAACGACCTGTATTTATTTATGAATGGCTTTGTTTTTTAAATAAAGTACTTGTTGCTGCTCAAAAAGTAAATTTTAATATTGATTTTTGATATTAAACAAAAAAACAAAAAAAATTTTTTTTTCCACTACTTTTGAAGAATGATATTCGTGAATGTCAACCACGTATTGTTGAACAACTTATGCAACAAGTTCAATATGGACCTGGACCACCAATACGAACATTAATTGGTCGAAATTTAGCAACATTATTTAGTGTTGGAGATCCATTTCCATTATTTAATACAGTTAATCGTTGTAATGATATATTAAAATCAAAAGATGAAACTGCTAAATTGTAAATATTTTGTTTGTTTTTTTTTTTGTTTTGAAAAACGTAAATTTCATTTGAAATATTTATTAAAAAATAGAGCTACTGTTGTGGTTATTGGTGCACTTTATGAACGTCTTGGTCGATTAGTTGGTCGTTCATATGAAGAAACTGTACAATTATTACTTAAAACATTAAAAAATGGTGATTCTCAAATGCGTTTTGAAATTATGTTTACATTTGAACGTATTATTAATGGACTTGGTTCAGCTGGTAATAATGTTCATCGAGAAATATTTAAAGTTGCAAAAACTTATATATGTGATCGAGCAATGCCTGTTCGTTCAGCTGCTTCAATGGTATTAATAAAAAACAAAAAAACTTTTGTTGTTCATTGTTTGAATTTCCTGACAATTTGTTTTTTTTTTAATGTTTAGTGTCTTATTGCATTAATTAATCAAAATAATTTTATGTATACAAATGAATTAGAAGGAAATGTAACATTAGCTTTTCGTGCACTTGATGGTTCAAATTATGAAGTTCGTTGTTCAATAGCAAAATATTTAGCAGCATTATTAGCAGCAACACAAGAAACAATTTTAAATCCAAATCAAAGTAAGTATAAGTAAAAAGAAGAAAAAAAATTATTATTATTATTATTAGATACAATGAATAAATCGAATGTTAATGTAACAAATATTAAAAAAATTAAAGCAGAAGATTTATTGAATTATCTTGCTGGTGGATTTTTACGTGGTAATATTGGATTTTTAAAATCAAATACAACTGAACGTATTAAAGGACCAACAACAGTTCAACGTGAAATACGTATTGGTGTTACTCATGTAAGAAAAACTTTTTTTTTTTTAATTTACAAAAAATTAGTTTTTTTGTTTTTTTTTGTTCATTTAGACATATGTCGAATTAGCTCTTGTACTTGGTACATCATGGATTGAACAAAATTTATCTTTATTTATAAATCATATACTTGAATTAGCTGGAAATCCTCGTTCATCAACATCACATGTTGATGCTGTTTATTCACGTAAATGTATTACATTTATACTTCGTTCAGTTATTGGTTCACGTCTTGGTGAAAAAGCACAATTTGCTGCTGCAAAAGAATATGCAACAATAATAACACGTTATACAACACCACAATTAATAACAAATAATATTAATTCATCAACAACATCAACAAATGATTTACATATATCAACTGGTTCATCATCACTTAATTCAAGTACAAATTCAATGATACAATCATATGGTTCATCATCAACAAATACATTTGAATTATCAACAAATATTGAATATACACAACATATACTTATTTGTGCTTTACATGAACTTAGTTTACTTGTACAAAGTTTTGGAACATCAACATCATTATTATTACAAGATAGTTGTAATGGTTTAATAGATACACTTTTTTTAGTTATACTTAATCCATCACATAGTGTAAGATTATCAGCAGCATGGTGTCTTCGTTCTATAACAACAGCATTACCATCATTGATGACACCATTGATTGATAGATGTCTAGATAAAATGAAAACTTTAGCAAAACAAACAACGTCTTATAATACAGATGCTATGTCTGGATTTGCACTTGCTTTACAAGCATTACTTGGAGCTGTTTATCGATGTCCATTAGGTTAGTTGAAGTATAAAAAAATTGATCTTAGATCTAACATATTCTAATTACATAAAATTTTCAGAATATGTTTGTATAAATTTTTATTTAAAATAGTATGTCAGTACTCTTTCTTTTGAAATTCTTGTTTTCTATGCGCAGGAAACGAATGACAAGTTCAATATGTCGAAAAAAATAGTCATCTATTAATAGAAGTGCTTTTTTATGTAATAATAATAATAAAAAAGAGGCACTCTCTAACTTCACATGTTCTTTCAAACAAAAAAAAGCAATTAACTACTATGAAGTTCCTTCGAGAATTGTGTGATATATGATCATAAAAGTATAAATAGCGAAAATATAACATATTTTTCAAGCAGAAGGTGATGGAAATCATTGAAAATTTTTTGGCAAAAAAAAATTATATTGTTTTGCGGAAGAACACCCCTCGGGCTATCATCTCAATTTCAAATTATCAATAAATTCTTTTTTTTTCTTAAGCTTTGCTGTCACATACTATAACTCGTTTACAAGAGAACCATTTCAATGGATCAATCGCTTCTTCTTCTTCTTTTTTGAATGAAATCTAATGAATTATCAACCATATCGATTCCGAATATGAGTATAAAAAAGTCTCCTTAGGTATTCATAAGGTTGATATTTTTTCAGTTCTGGATTAATAAATTTTTGCTTTTAAAAGAAAATACAGTTATTTTGATTCATACAATGAATATATATCAATATTTCAACATGAAAGCCTTCAAAATAATATTATTTAAAGCTCATTTTATAGTCGATAACAAATAATCTAATGTCTTTGAAACTGAACACTATGAAATGTTTTCGAAAGGTGATGGATTTTAAAATAATTTTATCTTACATAATATCTGACAAAAACAAAACATCCAGAGTTCGCCTTTTTCAATTGCTAAAAATCGTAGGTCGCTAGCTGTTACCATTATTCATTTATTGAGATTATACTTTCTCGTTAAGATCAATCAAACGCCTTCTGAACATTAAACTCATTCTTCTATTTAAAGCTAACTTTTGATAACTAAGATATTGATTTTATTTCATAGGTATACCATCACAACGTGCTAAAACAATATTTGATTTTGCTGATGATCTTCTTCGTACAGCAACAACTTCAATAGCTGGTCAACAACAATCTTTAATACCACGTGTTATATTACAACGTACACATACAGCATGGCATTTACTTGCTGCATGTTGTACACTTGGACAACAAGTTATTAAAAAATTTGTTCCACGTTTAGTACTTCTATGGCGTAATGTATTTCCACGTTCACAAGCTGATTTTGAACAAGAAAAACAACGTGGTGATTCATTTACATGGACACTTTCATTTAATCAACGTTCAGGTGCACTTTGTTCAATGATATCATTTTTAAATAATTGTTCAACAGGTGATGATCATTTAATAACTGATGATTTACTTAAACGTATGTTAAATCCAATTGAAAATGCTATACTTGTTTTACTTCATATACCAAATTTAATAAAACAATTTGGTCCACAATTAAAAGCATCAACAGCTATGTTTCGTTTACGTTTATATGAACTTCTTTTACTTATACCAATTAAATTTTATGAACAACATTTTAAAATTTTATTAAGAGAATTAGTTGCAGAATTTACATTAACTGATAATGCAGCAAATACAACAACGTCTTTACTTCGATCTGTTTGTCATGATAATGATAGTGTTTTACTTGGTAAAAATTAAAGAATTTTTAATTGTTCAAAGTTTTTTTCTTTTGATTTAGTCTAGATTTTTGAAGTATAATAATTGATAGTAAGGAAAATTTGAAAACAATTATGTTGTTAGGAGAACAAAACTTAATATCATATGAAATTTGAGTCCGAAATTGATTTTATCTTGATGAATTTTTTTTTATCAATAATGAAATAGTTGTTTAAAAGAATCTCATGATAGATAAAAATGGAAGATCAGAATTTTGGCCTGTGACCTCATTGATCTCTAAAATAAAAACAAAAAGTCAATTTACTTAATTGATTACGTGATATCGTAGTGCTGAGCAGAACAACATAGCACCGAGCAGAATGACGTAGTGCTGAGCATGAATCTCTTCTATATCAACAGTGCCAATCAAACATCAGGGTGTAGGTGCTGACGCGGAGGTTCTGAAGGTGAATACACTATGTCGTCCTGCTCAGCACTATGATATCTCGTAATCAGTTAAAAAAAAAATTAGGTTTTCTATATTAGAGACCAATAAGGTCACGGGCCGAAAGTACTAAAAGAATCTCGGTCTGATTCAAAAAGTGATCTGAATTTCGGACCGAACTGAAATTCATGTAAGATATCTTCGTCGCTGCCACTAGGATATAAAAATAAATACTAATGTTCACGCCAGGAACAAAGACAGGTGAATGTAAGCTCAATAGCTCGGTAATGGCAACAGCTAGTGACCTACACGGTTTTCAGTAATCGGAAGAGAAGACTTCCGGATATCTTTTTGTCTCACATGATATTAGATACAGCTATTATAAAACCTATCATCTTTACAAAACTTATCCAGAAAAAGACGTCCGAAATTCTATTCTTTCGATTGCTGAGAATTGTAGTTCACTAACTGATGCCGTTATTTTTCATTAATCTCTTAGGTAATTGGCTTCAAGAAACTGATTATCAAATGATTGAAGAACAACTTCAACCAAATTCTGCTAGTGGTTCAGGTGCACTTGAACATGATGAAACATATCTTTATCGTCGTGATAAATCATTAACATCTTTTAATATTATAAATTATCTTGTTCGTTCATCATCATCAACAACAGATAATAATTCAAGTAATGCATATTATTCTCGTCCAGCTGAATTAAATATTCCTGGACCATTACCATTAGGTGTTGCTGTTATTGATGCATCAATACTTCTTTATGGTACAATGTTTATACGTGTACCAAATAAACATCGTTTAAATATGTTACAACATTTTATTGATATAATTAAACAATCAAAAGGTGCACGACAAGAAGCTGTACAAATAAATATATTTACAGCTGTTTTAACAGCATTAAAAATTTTAGCTGAAACAAAACCATCATCAACTATAGATGATGAAAATGTTAAAAAATGTGCATGTACACTTGTTATGCAAACATTAAGTCATCAAAATCCAATATTACGTTGTGCAGCTGGTGAAGCACTTGGTCGTTTAACACAAGTTGTTGGTGATGGACGTTTTGTTGCTGATATAGCACAAATATGTTTTGATCGTCTTAAAGAATTTCGTGATGTACCATCACGTACAGGTTATTCATTAGCACTTGGTTGTTTACATCGTTATGTTGGTGGTATGAGTACAGGACAATATTTAAATTTATCTATATCAATACTTCTTGCACTTGCACAAGATCAATCAGCATCAATTGTTCAAGTATGGGCATTACATGCATTAGCATTAATTGCTGATTGTGGTGGACAAATGTTTCGTTCATATGTTGAACCAAGTTTAGCACTTATATTAAATCTTCTTCTTTCAATATCACCATCACAATCTGATGTATATCAATGTTGTGGTCGTTTACTTAGTGCATTAATTATAACAATTGGTCCTGAACTTCAAACAAATACAAATTATATATCAATATTACGTTCATCTTGTTTAACAGCATGTAGTCTTTTACAAATGCATATTGAACCAATTGTTCAAGCTGAAGCTATACAAGCATTACAACAATTACATTTATTTGCACCACGTCATGTTAATTTATCAAATTTAGTACCAGAATTAATAAAAGCATTAAAATGTCGTGATTTATCATTACGACGTGCATGTGTTTCATGTTTAAGACAATTATCACAACGTGAAGCTAAAGAAGTTAGTGAACATGCAAAATTATTTATGAAAGATAAAGTACAAGATTTAACACTTGGACTTTCAGAATTTCGAAGTCTTGAAGGTTAAAAATACAAAAAAAAAGAAATATTTATTTGATTTAATATTTATCTAAAATTTTTCTTTTTTTTTAGAATTACTTTTTTCTATGCTTGATACAGAAACAGATACAAAATTATGTTCTAATGTACAAGATACACTTGTTTATATGCTTCAAGCATTGGGTGCTAATAATTTAACACATTGGTTACAATTATGTAAAGATGTTCTTGCTGCTACAACAGGTAATTATTTATTTAATAGAATAAATAATTTTTGATATTATTAATTAATAATTAGAAAAAAATATGAAATATTTTCAGATGTTCAATCGTTGATATCACCTTCCATTGCTCTTCTTTATCCTCTCTCTCTCTCTCTCTCCTAGAAAAATGTGTGTTATATGTGGGAAAATGGCATTCTGAAGATATGAAATTATGTAAAATTTCTGCAGTTTTTGAATGCTTAGATCAAACTCGATAAAATGTATAGCGTAAATATCCGCATTAAAAGTCTACATAATCATTTGATTCATCGAGTCATAAGCTTTTCTTCTCTTCTTAAGTTATAGGACTCACGCTGAAAAAATGTTGTCATAGATCATAATTCCTTGTCAACTCAAGCGAACTAAGACTGATTGGTCTCACTGATCAACATTTCTAAGATAGTAGATTCACTAAACTTCTCATATGTATTGGTTGAAATCACAGAAAGAAATACTTATGACTAATAGATTGTTTTATGAAACATAATCTACAAGAAATGTTGAAAAATAGCGGTAGAAATTTGGAGCCCTCCGCCACACACTCCTGATAGACATTTACTTTTCTTTTATACTCACTGCAATATATTGTGATTAATATCTTTCGTCATTGACATACATTAACAATAGATAGAAATCTATAAACTGAAACATATATTGATTGATGTCTTCTTTTACAATATCAACAGCTTCATCGTGTTTCACATTTTGATTTCATAGACATTGCGGTAACAACTTTCCTTCCTTATCGAGATCTATAATGCTAATTCTACACGGTATCTATTTGATAATTTTCTTAAGAATAAAAACTTTAACAAGTCCTCTATCACAGACAACAAAAAATCAACCTGATTAATTAAAGCATATTGAAGATATTGATCACGCTATACAGGATGGTCCAAAAGTAAGGAAATACGGAATTCTTTTCAACTTTTTCTTAATAAATCGATAGTTAGATCTTATACTTGGTCTACATATTCTATATGATAATGCTTAAAAAAAGCAGCCTAGTATCAACCTTTGTTCTTAAGATTTTATTGAAAAATATAGGAGTGTACGAGAAATGTTCGAATGTTTTTCAATAAAACGTTATGAGCATAGGCTGCTTTTCTGAGTATTATCATATAGTATATGATGGACCAAATACAAGATCTAACTATTGATCTATTGAGACAAAGTTGAAAAGAATTCGGTGTTTTCTTACTTTTAAACTATCCTATATATTTTATTCCATTGAAATTCTATCTAGAAACATCTGGTATGGGACCATCTTCTGAAACCGATCAACAACAACAACAACAACAACAAAATTCTGCTTCAACAAAAACTTCATCACGTCTTACAAGTGATGATGATGAAGATAGTTTTGGTCTTCATGATGATGATAATGATTATGCTGATACAGGTGGTGATGAACAATTACATACAACTAATAATCAAAATACAATACGTCGTGCAACATCATCAGCTAAATGGCCAACAAAAGTTTTTGCAGCTGATTGTGTACAAAAATTAATAAATTATTGTGAACAAACATCATTATCAAATTTACATTTTGATTATATATCAGCTAAAGAACGTTTACGTACATATCCAAATGAAGATTATCTTGTTATACATTTAAATACATTAATTACATTTTCATTTATGTCATGTACATCAACAAGTGATCAATTACGTTTATCTGGTTTATCATTACTTAAACAAATTATATTAAAATTTTCACATATACAAGAAGATATTGATTTACCAGATCATGTTATCCTTGAACAATATCAAGCACAAGTTGGTGCAGCATTACGACCAGCTTTTTCACAAGATACATCATCACATGTAACAGCACAAGCATGTGATGTATGTAGTACATGGATATCAAGTGGTGTTGCACATGATTTAAATGATTTACGTCGTGTACATCAATTACTTGTATCATCATTACAAAAATTTACTTCAATACAACAACATAAAAATGATATAACAATGATATATAGTGAAAATGCATTAACAATTGAAAATTTAGCTGTTTTACGTGCATGGGCTGATGTTTATAATGTTGCAACAATACGACAAAATGAAGAAAAAAATAATCGAAATAGTAATTTATTAATACTTGTACAACCTGAATTAAATGTTCTTATACATCATTGGCTTGCAGCATTAACTGATTATGCTTTTTTAATATTACCAAATGAATTTGGTGGTGGTGCCGGTGGTGGTGGTGTTGGTGCTGGTAGTAGTGGTAATAATATTGATGAAAATTCTAATGGTGGAAATTTTTATTCAGCTGAATCAAATCTTGATTTAACACGTACAATATATAAAGCTAATTGGTCATCAATTATGCAAGCAACAACACAATGGCTTAGTGAACATCATTATGAACTTGAAACATTAGCTGCTAATCAAAAATTTATTGGATATAGACAACGTGATATATTAATGACAAAATTTATAACATCAACATTATCAAATAAAATACGAACATTTCCAGAAAAAAAAGATGATATTTTTTCAATGTTATTAGGTTGTTGTATTGAAGCACTATCAATATCTATATCAGAACAAACAGAAGATAATATTGAATCAATTTTATCTTCATTAATTAATTTATTACAATCAGATATAGCTATAAATCAGATGACAATATCTATATGTATTGAAATACTCAATGTTTTACAACGGTAAATTTTCTATTATTCTTATATTCAGATAATTAGTTATTTTTGTTTTATCAATAGTTTAAGATTTAGATAAATATGTTTTATAGTAGAACTTTCGTACAATCTCAAAAATTTTTGTCAAATATAGATAAGACATATATATTGATACTATCTGGATTGGTCCCAGATCCGTATCTGTCTAAGTTCGGAACTTTCAAGGTTACCTGAACGATGTGTTAGTAGAAGAATACAATTAATCGATACCATATGATTTATACTTTCTGTTAGTTAGAACAATTGTAACTTTATCTTTACACTGGATAAAATATTGAATTAATATAAAACGATTATATTTCAACTTTTGATATAATGATACAAGGAAGCTCTCCTCAGAAATGATTTATCATTTAGAACGGACCGTTTGGGCAGAAATGAGTGGTCCTAGTGAGAAACGCTTATGGTAAAAATTTCAGCTTGTTTATATGGCTTTCAGGAGAATCGTTATAATTTTGTTACTATAAGAGGTACAGAACGACGGATGGTTTCAAATTACAGTTAATCTCTGTGCGCAAGTTTTATCCGAACAGAATTTTGAAATTTCCTTATTCCATTCTTTTTTTTTTATGAACATTTAAAATAGACATGGTGTACAAATAAGCGTAAAAGAAAGTTGATCATTATGACACCAAAATTCCATTTTTCTCAGGTCAGGAATTCAATATTAAAAAATCTGATCGAACAAAAGTTTCCTGCTTGAAAATCATGTTTTAAAAAAAACGCTAAATAAGTTTTCGAGATGTATTTTTTCATTTAAATCCAGAAAAAAGGTCATATGACAATTGCATATTTTTAATACATTTCAGTAGACTTTTTCCAAGCATGTAACAAATAGAGATAGCTAACGCCATCTGTCATACTGGCTAATATAAAAATGTTCTATTCAATTCTAATGCAAGTGACAACGAAGTTTTTCCAAAACAGAAAAACTATGAAAATTTCTTCGCAAACACAATAGTCGAGTCGAAGTTTCTTGTGATAAGTCTGTGAAACTCGGGTCGTTTTGCAAAAAGAAGCTTCAATCGATCTTCCTATGACAAAAACTTAATTTCGATATTTTTTCGAAAAATTGAGTTTTCTCAAGGAGGCTCTTTTAAGAGGAAATAGTCTCAAGTGTTCATTCTCTTTTGAACCATGACTTAGTGCATTGTTTAGATCTTAGTAAACTATATCGACCATAAAAAGAACTCATGTCTATGACTTATTTCACTAAGAGCTACAAGATGCACAGATCCTCGGTTCCAAAACACAATGGACACTTGAGAACTGAGATTAACTCGATAGACTCTCATTTGAAATGTTCTCCTTGCCAGTCGGTTCGATTTTGTAGATTTAATTTAAGTAAAAATTTAAATAATTATCATAATTAATCTCTTTATAATTCAAATATTTTTATTATTTTAGTCTTCATTTTGTTCGTACTGATTTAAAAACTCATTTACATATATTAAAAATTGTTGATAAAATTTTTCATATTGTACCATCATTTTCACAAATAACAACAAATGTTAATGAAGATCATCTTGTACCAGGCGAATCATTTTTATTTGCATCATTAGAATTACTTGTTTGTGTTCTATTAAGTTATTATCCAAATATAGCTAGTGATTTACAATTAGGTCCAATTTTTCAAATGAAATTATCTATGAAAACAAATTCAGATAATCAAAAAATTCATGAATTAATTTTATTAAATATTAAACTTCTTAGTGAACTTATTACATTATGTACAACAAATGAAAGTAAATATTTTTTCAAATTATTAATTAAAAATAAAAATAATCATTATTAAAATTTAGGTCTTCAAGCATTAATACCAGTTATTCTTCATTTATTATTATCAACAAGTTTTGTACTTCTTTCAACAAAAACTGATGATCAAAAACAATTATTATCAACAATAATTCAATTTATTGAAAATATTTTTTCAACAACAATTGATAAAGATATTTTACGTTGTACAATAATTACAATTATTAATTTAAGAACAAATCGTAAGAGAACATAAAAATATCCTTCCCCTCCTTGGATCTTACATATATTAGAAAAACAATGGACAATTGTAGAGAAGCATTTTCTATAACTTATATATACCGAGAGTATAGGGTTAAAAAATGAGAAAACTCTTGACTCATTGAGTATTTTTTCTTCTTTAGTTATGAAGACAGACCGCATGTATTATTATTCTATTGCACTTCATGCTATTATAGCTGCTGACCTATGTTCATTGATAACTAATATCCATTTCAATGAACAGTACACTTCGTTGCAAGTTGAATGACTCTGGCTAGAAAGCAGCTAGAGATCTGCAGTTTTCAGTTTTGGAAAGAGTCGCATCAACTTTATATGGAAATATGAAAAAAAACACTGTCACACCGAGTCTCAGGGTCGCGCCTATCTGTGATTTTCAAATAAATTCCATTTGTGTGAGCTGTCTGTGAAAAGTGATTATTTCTTGAAAATTCAATATCTCGAGAGAGAGAGAGAGAGAAACATTCGTTCTGGCTGAAACTTTCAGACGATTCTAATGACTAGTAGACCTATTCTATGCGCAAAATTTCAGATCGGAATTCTTGAATTTGATTTTTTCCGAAATCTGTTGCCACAGATCCAAAATCCAGTAAAACGGCCATAACTCTCTAACAGTAAAAGTTAGAAATCTAGGGTTGGTGGCAAATAGTACACAATCGTCTGCCTTACCAAACCTACGTCAAAAAATCCAATGCCAAACGGATTTTCATCGCTTAGCTAAATTGCTAAAATTTCACACGTAGACAACCTGAGGCTCGGTATGATGTCGTTTTTTCATATTCCCATATAAAGTTGATGCCGCTCTTTCCTAAACTGAAAACCACAGATTCCTAGCCGAAGTTATTCAACTTACAGCGGAGTGCACTATTCATTGAAATTGATAGTATATATAGGGAAATTTTTAGATCTATGTCTTCTAGGTACTGAGATCCAAGAGGGGAAACACTTGTAGCCAGTAGTATATGTATATAATTTTTTTTTTGCATTCTAGTGATAAATAAAGGTTTTTCTGATAATGGACATTTTGTTCAATGTCTAACATCATTAATTATTAATTCAACATCAATTGATTTAACAGATGAATGTATAGACTTTTATCGAACAGCATTAAATGATGAAAAAACTGAAGTAAAAAAAAATGAAAGTTATTTAATAAATTCTAAAAATTGTTTCTTGTTTTTTTTTCTTCTAATAATTTAGACTCATATTCGTATATATCAATGTATTAATCAATTATTTCAATGTACAAATATTCCAATACGTAATCAATTTATACAAATATTTACACCAATATTATTAAATGAATTAAAAAAATATAATGAAGATCAACAACAAGAATATATTATTGAAATTTTAAAATGTTTTGAAACACTTTTAACGATTGTTGATTCAACATTACGTATGTTAGATTTTAGTTTTTTTTTTGAAAATAGAGTTACAAAATGAAGAAAGTAGTGATGAGAGAAGAGATGTTCAATTTATATTTCTTTCATAATAACAATAAATTGAAAGAGAAACCTATTAATTGTGATAAGTTATTTCACGAGTCTTGAAAATCTCCTAGTCTCTGTTTGCATTGTCAAAAAGCCATGGATTCAAACTGCATAATCTATTGATTGGAGAAGAATAAAAAATGAATCGCACTCGCACGAAGACTTCCTTTTATACGATCTCTTTGTGGCTAAGTTTTGGTACTAGAATGTGATCAATTACAAGTAAGAAGGGATACATTTGATTAGTTAGTATCCTATACAGTGAATCGTACGATGCGAGTAATGCGGTGCAGTAGTCGTAGTTTGTGACAGAGATTTGATTATAACCGATGCACTGCAATTACGCGTAGCTGTGACGTAGTTATTAAAAAAGAGACGACATGGGAATCAGTTCTAAATTTGACCTGACGACTCATGTCGTCAATTTTTTATCAAAACCGACGGTTGAACTCGGTTTTCCTTCGTTTATCGTGTCTTATATTATTTTATTACTAAATTAATATTTATATTTTCCCATTGATCAAGTCTGTAATGACAAACTGGAGGGAGTAGCTTATCGCCACTCTCGATAATGATGTTTATTAGCTATTTCATATCTTCAAAGTGTGACTACTTCACATATATCACACGCTTATATAGGAGAGGAGAAGAAGAGAAAGGGAATCCTAGTCCATTCTTCCTAGAGAAATCCCCGGTGGGTCACCAGAGAATTCCTCAAAAATTCACGGAGCGTCCCTAAAACCAAAGGATTCCCTGGAGATATTTCAAAGAATCTCCACATTTTATGCAGTGGGGAGAAAAAAAAGCGTACTTTCTGCGGAGTCACACTCTAGGAACTCTTGAAGGAATACTTTTTCGTTGCTTTCGAGTCCATGACAAATATGTTGTAACATAGATAGATAGATAAGTAGTTAGATAGGTAGGCATGTTGTTCGGTGATAATATCACTGATAAATGTGATGCATTGGCTTGTGTATTCCTTAGGAAACTGTCCTTTATGAGGAACTACGGAGTCGCTTATAGAGCCGTTTCCTGAAGAATCCCTAGGGGATTTTCGATAAACTCCCTTAGAAATTCCCAGAGGACTTCCTCTTGAGAATCCTCGGAGATTTTTTTTGAAGGACTTTCTAAGAAATTTTCGACTAGAGAAAGCTGAACATAAGAAAAGACACTAGAGATAAGATACAGAGGAAAGAGTAAAAGAAGATCAGCTGGAGGTGATATCAATATCGACACAAAGAATGACTATTTTTATGCCGTCATCTTTAATAAAAACTCAAACTCGAAAACTATACGAATATGAGTGATGTAACTGGTACAGGCGGCTTCAGCGCATCGACAATATAGAGATGGTGTGATTTTGACCGAACTTTGTCAATTTTGTAAGAGTAAAAAAAATTGATGCATTGCGACACGAAAAAAAATTCAACTGGAGAATTGCGGTTAGCCGTTGGTTTTCGAGTGGTTTGAATAAGATGAAGAGTTCTAATTATTCTTATTTTTCTTCTAGGTATTCGTTTAGCATCATTAATCATTCCATTATTTATAAATTTTCTTCCTGATTCCACAGTATCTGCACAAAAATTTAATCAACAAAATCTACGTTTAATATCATATATAATTGAACGTATACAATATTTAATTCCAATATATTCAAATGAATTTCGTATTATTCTTCAAACTTCACCTGATCTTCGAACAAAACTTGAAAATGCTATACGTCGACAACAACAATTTAAACAACAACAAAAAGATGAAAAAGAATCAAATTATATATCAAAACATTATAATTTATCTATGAATACATCATCACAAGCACCTTCACTTCCTCTTCGTATTGATTTTTCAAATTTTAAATCATCATAAAACGAAATGTTTTTTTTTTTCAAATCTCAATATCGAACTAAACATATAAATATGTCTAGTCGATTATACTATCATCTATTGAACAGTGACATGATTATTATATCTCATGTGCATATTTTTCTTTTTTTTTTTCTTATATGTAGCTTTATTTTATTCTGAATATCACTTTCTTTTCTTTTTTTTTTTCTTTTACTGTCATACAAAAAAAAAAAACAATAATTGATCTGAACAATTTAATCAAAAAATTTGATTTATTTAGCAAATAATCATATAAACAAATTTGCTTAGATGATATCGATTTTTTTTTTTTTGTTCTTCTAAATTCTTCTTTATATATATATATATATATATGTAATCAAATAGAGCAAATAACAAGAAGTAAGATAAAAAGAAAAAAGAAAAAGAAAAAAATTTTTATCAATTGTTAATATACAATAGTTGATACAATTATCAGTAATATGATAAAAACCTAATGTATAAATATTATTTCATATTCACTTCTTATAGGATCGATAGGACATTATTGGATAATAACCAAGAACTTGTTTTCCTTGATTATGGTCCTAAAATAGAAATAAAAATAAAAACAAAACTCATTCTAATTCAACCGAAAATTTATATAGGATGTAACAAAACTATTATGTCTCACTCGAGAACTTAAAGCATATAAATGAATTGTATACCAAATTAATACTTATCAAAAACTGGATTTATGAGTGTAATTAGAGCAATTATTACCCCATGTGATAAAAACCGGAAGAAAATCGGTGGTTTAACCGGTCCGGTTACCGTCTCCCGTCGCTATAATTTACCGCTAAAATGAACCAGTTCGTCAATGATCATTAACATTTAGTTGCTCCAAATCATCGATTTTTCTATTTTAAATGTTTTTTTTTCTTGTACCTTCGCATGTCATAAAAATGCTCCGAAAAACCGCTAGTTTACCATTAAAAACTGTCCGGTCTTTACGATATAGGACCTATGAAATTATTGAAATATCTTGAATGACATGCTAAAATGTACTCATAGTTTATGATATTCATTCTTCATATACATATTTTCATTAAAAAAAAATAGCAGATTGGTAATCTCCATGAAAAGCTGAATATAGACAAATTATTTGTTTTTTTTTGTGATGAAAACCTTGGGAGTGATGCCCTAGACAAGAAATTTTCTTCAATTGAAATATCTCGATTTATACATCAGTGGATACAGTTTTTGTCGGAGAGCACGAATTTGATATTATTTTTATAATAAAAACTGAAATATATCAGCCCGTTTGGGCATAAAAATATCATAGATTTTATAATATCGAGTGTATAAAAGAACTATCATACTCTCTCACCAGCTTAAATTGTAAATGATAGAGTTTCTAATTTATTAGAAATATAAACTTCTGACAAATATTAAAAAAAAAATTTCAGAAATTAGTAGGACCTCCTTCAGCAGTTATGAGAGCATCGAATCTTTTTCTCATGGAGCCAGTTCAAAAAAAAATTTTTTAGCTACGGTAATTCTTTCAGAATTTTTCTTTCATCAAAAATATACAAATGACATGTCTATAGATTCAGTTTTTGATGGAGATTACAAATCTACTATGATTTTTTGTGTGAAAATATGTGCATAAAGAATAAGAATCATAAAGTGCGAGTGTATTTTAGCATGTAATTTAAAACATTTCAATAATTTCATAGACACAAAGTTGCTCCAATTACATTCATAAATCCAGTTTTTGATGAGCATTATATTTGGTATAAAATTCATTTAATATATTTTAAGTTATCGAGGAAAATATAATAGTTTTGTTACACTTTGTACTAAACGTTTTATTCTTACAAAATTTATACTTTAATTGAATATTTTAATCAGATCTAATAGGAAAAGAACTTTATTTATGCAAAATTTCAGTTTAAAAGTTTATCCAAATATGATTATGATATTTCATTAACAAAAATCGTCATAATGACTGAAGATTAAAATTTTGATTTTGAATTAGAATCCATTGGATCCTGTTCGAATCTGTATCCGATGAACTTTGCATTGGATTCAAAACGAACCGTCCCTCTTTAATTTCAACGAAAATATTTTAGTCTGAATATGATAGTCGCTGCGAAGATTTATTAGATAATATTCTTTACTTTGTTAATTATTGTTGGAATATGACGATTATTGGTAGGATAATGTGAAAATGCTGAAGCACCTGATACAGGAGGTAGAAATGGTTTTGGACTATTTTTTGTTGTTTGTCGATGTTTTCGTGTTTGATAATTTAAAACATTTGTTCCTATTGTTGATAAACTACTATAAAAAGATTGTGTTTGATTATGTTGTGAAAAATTATGTTTAGTTTTTATATTATTAGAATGTAATGTAGATGATTTTTTTATTGATTGTCCTTGAAGTCGTGTATCTATTAATGATTGAGCTTTTGCTGGTGGATAAATAAGCTATAGATCAAAAAAAAAAACAACGATATTCAAATTTAATTTAATCAATTAAATAAAATACTCTATTCAAATCAGGTTTGATTACTGGATTATGATACATAGTAGAAGGATTATGAGCATTAAGTCCTGGTTGTGGTAGTGGTGGTGGTGGTGATGAATTTTCTTCATTAATACTTGATTTACTACTACTTGAATTAGAACGTTGATATTGATCTTCACTGGTTTTTACTATTCGAGCACCATTTTCCCATTGATTTATACCTTGTTGTTGCATTTGTTCATTTTCTTGATTTCTATTTATTAAAATTAAAATATTTTTTTTCTATTTTCAGTTAGTTTTGTTTTGTTTTGTTTTTATAAATTTACCGAATATGATCAAAATAAGGATGTTGAAGTGCTTGCATAGCTGACATACGATGATCTGGATCATAAATACATAAATGATTAATTAAATCAATGGTATCTGCTGAACAATGAGTAAGATGACGAGCAATACCCGTACCACGTCGAGGAGGAAAATTAAAATCAACAGCTGAATTTCGACTAAAAATAATAGAAATAATTTTTTACCTATGTATTCTTCTCAGTATATATAAATCAACAAAAAATATTATTATTTGTAAAGACAAATTTTTTAATCGACCTTGATCAAGTCTTCTAACTATATCCATGTCAATGATTTCAGCGTCCGGATCCGAGAATTTCCGACGGAGAAAACTCAGAAGAATGATAAGAGCTTAAAAGCAGAAATTCGATAGCCGGATTTTCCTACTTCCGATTGTAATTGATTTAAACTGTCCAACGAATTTTTGCTTGCAACTTCCTATCATTTTCTTGAGTTTTCCGGCTCTAATTTCTTGACCTGAACAGTGACTATTATTCTAGCTTGAGATAAACAAAAAAAAATTATATTTAAAACTCATATTTTTTCTTTTACAGTACTAAAGCAAAATGATAAAGAATCATATTGAATATTAGAAAATATTTGTTCATAAAAATACAATAATAGAAAAAAAACAAACAAACTTACTGTTGAAATTTATCAAGTGTAGTAGATGTTGGTGTACCTATCACATCATGAATTTTATTTATTTGATCAAGTTCATTACTCCCTGGAAATAATGGTCGAAGTGTAATGATCTCAAACATAACACAACCTATGAAAGAATAATTATACTTTCTGAAAATACAAAAAAAAGAAAAAAATTATTATCAATTTACCAGCAGACCATATATCCATTTCATGTCGATAATATCCATCTGTTAGCAAACATTCAGGAGCTCGATACCTATATTAAATATCATACTAACATATATATTATGAACAAAATTATAAATCTAGTAAACTAAAGTAGTGAAAAAGAAAACGTTTAGAAACAACGAAATTTTTGGTTTTTTTCATAATGTTAAGCACATAGCTCCAATCCAAATAGTGATTTTAATAGCCAATGGAGTTTTCTATCCAATACACTTTATAGTAAGATTTCATAGATGAATAATGATGACAAGGCTCCTAAAAAACCGAACACGGTATTTTTCAGGTCCTAGAAAACTTTGTCAGATCTATTTTTGAACTATGCTATATTAAAGAGCACAAAATTTTGAGTAAAATGAGGGGTTGCTGAGTTTTCTACGAACTTCTTGTAAAAAGTTACAAGCCTCACAAAAATCATGAAATAGGCGTTTTTAGTCGATTTTTGTAACTTGTTATGAAAAGGGTCGTAGAAAACTCGGCAACCCCTCATTTTACTCAGAATTTTGTGCTCTCTAAGATGGCACCGTTCAAAAATAGCTCTGACAAAGTCTTCTAGAACCTGAAAAATACCGTATTCGGTTTTTTAGGAGCCTTGCCATCATTATTCATCTATGAAATCCTACTATAAAGTGTATTGGATAGAAAATTTCATTGGTTATTAAAATTACTATTTGGATCGGAGCTATGTGCTTAACATTATGAAGAAAACTAAAAAAAATCTTTGTTTCTAAACTTTTTTTCACCACTTTAGAAATAAATTAATCAAGTCAAAAATAGTTCGAATATAAACAAAAAAGATGTTTGTTTGTTTTTTTCATTTCGTAAAGTATTGTTTCTATCAAATAAATTACAGTTAATATTATTTTCAATTATTGACTCATATCAGAGATATTCATGGCGTCGCGGCAATGGCAAATTCTTAGCAGCGATGAACATCTATGGCTCATATTATCCTACGACTAGAGTTCACCGGGTCCTACCTAGATTCGAGTCTGATAATATTGTTTCGACCGAGTCCCGGATCCAGAAATATCAAATTTCAATTCTATTGCTTTCTCAAACTTTATGAAAATAGAAAAACTATATGATTCAATGCTGATTCCGAATATGCTATCTATTTTGGTTTATAACTGATCTATGGCAATAAAAACTGCTAAATACGAACGTATTTTTTTTTTCTAATCTAATTTTGCAATTGAATAGGAAAAAAATTCAATTAATAAAACTAAATAAGTTTGTTTGTAGTTAATGATCTGTTGATTCTAATGAAATAAAACATTTACTTCTATCTTTTATTACAAAAAAACTAGATAAGTTTATATAAATGCATGCTATGAAGTATATCGAAACTATCTATATTAGACATGATTTTTTTAAAAGTCTAATGAAATAAAATTTTTCTATTTTCATAAAGTTTGAGAAAACAATGATAATTTCTCTTTAAAAAACAAGTTCACATTTGTCAATACTACATTTACAGCCAAACAGTGATTGAATCGAAATAAAAACCTACGTATATATTTGTAACCAGCTTGGTTTTGTATATGAAGATAATGTTTACACACTTCAATTATTATCACATGTTTTAAATAGAAATTTGCAAAGTGGTTATGGGTCATGTATGATCATGACCATAACCAGTTCTCTCATTATCATAACTCTGACAAAGAGCAAAGTCATGCAAATAAATCATTGTTAACAATTTGTTTTAAATCAAGTAAATTTTCGATTTGATCAATTTATTTTTTTTTTGTTAAATTCAAATATTTTTATTAGCTTACCATCGAGTTGAAATATATTCAGTATATGGTTGTTTTGATAAAGTTTGTCGACAAGATCCAAAATCAGCTAATTTTAACATATCATCTTTTATAAGAATATTTTCTGGTTTAACCTAATATAATATTCAATTTATATTATCTATTGTTTTTTTTTCTGTTAATACTTACATCTCGATGGAAGAATGAGTGTCTAAAAAAAAAAAGAAAATACCATTATACAATAGTAGACAAAAGTTTCACAATATTTAAATTTGAATTTTCAAAAACAAAAAAAATACTGTTGCTTTTCTTAGATTTCAAAGAAAGACTTTTTTTGACATGCAGAACGACATTCCGCCAATGGCTATAATCATGAAAATGTTTAGAGGAGGATATTCGATTAGAACAGAGAATGTACTGAAGAAAATTCTTAGATGAATATCGTATATGAAATACCTGTGAATAAATTCCAGAGCTTTAAGTAATTGATACATAAATTTGCATATAATTTCATTTGATAATAATCGTTGTCGACCACGAATATATTCATATAAATTCATATTCATTAATTCAAATATTAAACATAAAACACCCGTTCGTTTATCACTTATGAATGAAATGAATGTAAATTTAGTATATATATTGTGAAAATAAGAAATACTTACAAGATAATTTCACGAAGAAAAATTATATTTGGATGACCATTAAGTTGTTTGAGTACACGTATTTCACGTATTTGATGAATTTCGTCCATACTGAAAATTTTAATAGATTTAGAAAATTCTTTTTATAAATTCCATAGAATTATAATGATATATATTAAGATAATTGAATCACTTCTATTGATAATATACCATATATACAGGATGATCCAAAAGTCTTGGTACCTCTCAGAAAAATTGCTCGTTCTCCCTTATAGTAAACTCCAAAATGCTCAAACTTTGGTATCTTATTGCTTGTAACACGGCGAATATTATCCTAAATTTTCAGCTCTCTATCCTGACAAATAAGGGAGATGTATAGACTAACATTCTTGAAATCTTATTTTCTCCATGTCGCAAAAATAGTAGTTGGAGTATAATAAATGGGCCACTTTTGCATTTCATGTTTCCATCACTTGATACGTTGTATAATGAAAACAAAATACACTACAAGATGCAGCGTGAAAAGCTCTACAATCTACACAATAAAGTGTATTTTAATTAGATAGTTGTTGGTTTCATAAAAAAGTAAAACTCTATGCGATCGATATTCGTCGTCGTAAGAAAAAATCGTTTTTTCTACACGAACGAAAGATTCGTCTTTTTTCACCGTTTTTATCACCTAATAAATTTCATTAAGAAAAAGCAAAATATATCACAAGATGCAGCGTGAAAAGCTCTACAATTTACACAGCACGGCATATTTTAATTATGTAACTGTTGTTTTCAAAAAAAAAGCAAAACCCTGTAGAATTAACTTAAAAATTGATTGCACAAATTTTTGCTTTTTCTTAAAAACAACAATTACATAATTGAAATATGCTGTATTGTATAAATTGTAGCGCTTTTCACGCTGCATCTTATAGTGTATTTTGTTTTCTTAATACAACGTATCAAGTGGTAGAAAAATGAAATATAAAGACAGTCCGTTTACATGTATTATGTGCCAACCATTATTTTTGCGACATGGAGAAAATAAGATTTCAAGGATGTTAGTCTATACATCTCCTTTATTTGTCAGGATAGAGAGCTGAAAATTTAGGATAATATTCGCCATGTTACAAGGAATAAGATACCAAAGTTTGAGCATTTTGGAGTTTACTATAAGGGAGAACGAGCAATTTTTCTGAGAGGTACCAAGACTTTTGGATCACCCTGTATATATATAGTGGCTCGCAAAATTATATTTTCAATTTTTTTCCATTTTCGTTATTACTAATAAGAATTCAAATAGTGATTTATGTAGAGAATTTTATTTTCCAAGATGACAATGATTGCTAGTTTTTCAAAGATAGGATCTCTGGAAAGAATCGAAAACCAAGTTTGTTTTTTTTTTTCATTTCCTAAAATTCTGTTTGAATTACCTACAATGATAAAACAAATAATTCTCTATAAAAAATGAAACATTTTCCGATGCTCTACGAAATGCTTTGTGATCAAGATATATCAACTTTATGGTGAAAGGCTCACAAGTTGAGTTTTTTTTTTCTTTTTCTATTGTTTCGTATGATTGATGTATCTCGATTAAAAAATAACGTAGAAATATAAAAGACATTTCGTTTTTGTAGGGAATCGTTTCTTCTTTCATTCTGCATAATTCAAATAAAATTTTAGAAATTAAAAAATTTGGTTTTAGATTTTTCAAAGATTCTATGCATCCTTGAAAAAAAAAAACTAACAATCATTTTCATCTTCAATTCTTTACACAAATTATTATTTAGATTCTTATTAATAATTACAGCAGAGAAAAAAATATTGAAATTAAACTTAGATGAATAAATTTAAGAGCTACTATATATATATATATAAATAAAAATAAAATATATTTTTTTCAACTGTTTTCGATTAATATAACCTTGTCTACTTGGCTATTGTGTTTTATTTGCATGTTATTTACATAAATAAATATATTATCAAAAATTACAAAAAGACTCCTAAGACGTTGTATTTTTCTTTAGGCGTAAGGTGTTACTATATAAAAATCATGTTAATTATTTTTGTTTGTATTTTATTTTTATTAATTATAAATAAATTCTTGAAATATGAAACAAATTTAAACTAAAAAAAAAATTCTTACTTTTTATATAATTGTTTCATTTTTTTTGCTGCCCAAAATGTTCCATCACGTACATTTTGACATTTTAATACTTCAGAAAAAGTACCTTCACCTTTTTTACCAAGTACTCGATATTCTAGGAAATAAATAAATAAAATAATTTTCTTTTTTTCTCTCTACTCTTACTTTCCATTGATATTAATCACCGGTAATTAATAAAAGTAAAACATCCGACTAAAATATTTCTATACATGATCTAAAACAAGAAAGAAAAAAAAAAAAAAACTTTTCAGAAAAACAACAAATGATTCTTTTCGATCTGTCTGTTTTCATTGTTAATGTTACAGTGCTTGAAGCAGTATAAATGCCCGTATATGTTTTCTTTTGTCAATCAAGATACAATAAAAAAAAAAAGACTTTCCTTTTTTTCCTTTTTTTTTTTTCAACATAGAAAAAACATATTCGAACACACACACATTACTTATATAAACATATTAAGATATTGTTTTTTCCATTTCATAGACATACATATAATAATTAAATGATATAGTCATCGTTGATTTCAATTTTTTTTTGTCTTTTTTTAAGTCTCTTTACTTTTTTTTTTTTTTTTTAAGTAGACTATCAAAAAGGATTTGAACAACTTAAAAGTATTTATCGACTTATTAGAAAAGAGAAAGAGAGGGAGAGAGAGAGGAGAAGAAGAAGAGAAACATTCGTAAAATTTTGTAGTATTTATTCATTTCTTTGTTTTTTTTCAATCATACATTGTGTTATTACCTTAGTAACGACAGTACTCTTTATAGATTTTAACATAATGCATAGATGTCATACGTTTAAAATGAATGAGGGTTGTTGCTCGAGATAGAATTATTTATATGGTATTAATTTTCAAATATAAAAAAAAATAATAATATTCTATAAAAAACAATGTCACGACGAAATCAAATTAATGATGATAATGATGATAAAAGGTAAAATATTTTTCATTCAAAAAAATTAATTAATTTTTTTGTTTTAGACATGATGAAGATTTTTTTGGTGCACATAATAAAAGACAAGAAACAGACCTAAGGTAAGTTTTTTTTTTTTTTTTATTAGACTCAATTTACAAATCCATAGCCAGAGAATGTGACCGTATCCCATTTGAAATTGTTTTTCAGCAATTTTGTTTGTGGTTGAAAATTTTTTTTGGATCAATATCTAGAAAATAGATGTTCTTCTCAGCAAGTGATGTTTACTTTTGCATAGCATGATGAGTTAGATTGTGTTCTAGAAAGTGTGCGTTAAGAATTGAGATTCTCGAAACAATTGAATATTAAGTTTCAACACTATGACAAACACATATACATATATATACAGTTTTTTCAATGAATTATTTGTTTATTTTTCTATAGTGGTGGTATTGGTGGTAAATCATTATGGGATGCTGCTAGAGATATTGTTACAAGTCGAGAAAAAGGTAAATTTTTTATTATATATATTTCTTTTATTGTTCCTTTTTTTTGTTTAGCTGAAACATTACCAACTGAATCGAATACAGTTCTTTTTGTTGGAAGTCGAACAGGAGTAAAATAAAATAAATTCTATTATTATTATTATTAATATAATTGTTATTTAGGGTAAAACAACAATGATTCTACGATATTTAGAAAGGTTTGTTAATTGATCTTGTTGTTAAGAGGAGAGTTTTTTAACAATTTATGAGTCAGATTGTTTCAATTAATCAAAATTTAGTCATTCATAGTTAGAGATGTACAAGGCCAAGGCTTTTTTTAGTATTGATTCTGGTTCCGACTTACGAGAGAAGTTCTTCAATTGATAAATCACTTTTGAGTTGAGAGTATATGCATTATGTCGATTCCAATGAGCTACAAATATTCTAACCTTATATAAACCAGTAGATTTGATGTTCTTATAACAGCACATTCTTTAGTACATAGTGCGATATCAACGCTAATATTCACATTCCAAATATTCAAATTTCATTTTCTTTTTCTCTAGAACAAACGAAGCAGCTAAACCAACAATTGCACTTGATTATAATTATGCTAAAAAACCAAAAACTATTGATACAGTAAATAAATTTATTTTTTTATTTTTTATTTTTTGTTATCTTTATTTAAATAGATAGGAAAAGATGTTGGTCATATATGGGAATTAGGTGATGGTACTTTTCTTACTAAATTAATTGATGTTGTTCTTACACCAGAAACAATTGCGTATGTATTTATATTTAATAATAACCTATGAATTAAATTCTTTAAAAAAAAAAAAAAAACTTTAGAAATGCATCTGTTGTACTTGTACTTGATTTATCTCAACCACAAGAATTATGGCATACATATCAAACTTTATATGAAGCAATAGCTAAAAGAATTAAATATTGTATAAATGAAGCATCAAAACAAAATCCATATATAAAAGAAAAACTTAAACAATCAGTTCTCAAACGTCTTGGTAATGCAGTTCGTTTGGTAAGAAATTTATAAATGATAAGAATTTTAATTTATTATAATTTTTTTATTTAGGATAAAGGTGAAATTGAACCACTTCGTATTCCATTATTGATTGTTGGATCAAAATATGATCTATTTCAAGTAATTCAAATAAAAATTATATTTTATGAAATAATATTCGCAAGTATTGAATATCGATCTTTGTTCGGATGTATAACTCATGACAGATTTTTACATTTGAAATTATTAACATTTGATCAGTCTTGATGCATAGCGAACAAATCTATTTTGAGATATTAGCTTGTGATTAGGGGTGGGAAGTTACCGTTACCGTTCCCGAGTAACGGTCCGGAAACGGTAACTTTCCATCCCTACTTGTCATAGAAAAGTTCGTCTTTTGAAAAACAGATGTTTTTCAAAATGTAAGTATCTTAGCAAGGATATGTTAGTTCTAGTTCAAACTTTAGAATTTTTCTAATGACTATATCTATGGACAAAATTAGATTGGAAAATTAAATCAATACAGATTTGTTCACTACTTACCAAGATAAATCGAATAATAATAATCTCAAATGAAAAAAAAAACGATTCGGCAGTTAGGAGTAAGACTAATGGTAATCTAAAACACAAAGCTAATGTTTGTAATTGTTTTTTTTAATAAGAAATGTTTAGAAAACAAATACAGTAGTGTAGAACTCGTTAAGTCGTAACAACTTTTCAACTATCAACTATTAATGATTTTGCGACTTCACGACTATTTCTGCTCTATGGGATCCGAAGCATGTCTGCAGGGTTTTTTGTTGTCACGATTTGGTTTGTGTTTCGTGGCACCCATAGCATGTCCGTGTAGTTTCAGTCGTTCCGATCTGGTCTATGTTCGAATAGTTTAATAGTCGTTAAGCGACGAATACTCGAGTAGTTGAATAGTCGTAACGACTATCCGAGTTTTATATGTATGTGTGTTTAAGTGAACTTGTTTGTTGATATTGTAATAGATAGTCCTTAGTGGAATATTTGTTTCATGATGAATAAGATGAACAGATCGTACGTCTTTGTTTCAATAGTATAATATTGATATATGATCGTTTTTTAAATCACTAGATGATGTCATGATTAAATGTGTATGTATTGAAAAGAAAAGAACTCATACTTCTGTGTATAGTCAACGTTTAATATAACTAACGAGCATATATTTCTGGAAAAATGAATTTTATAATTATTTCTAACAACAAGAAAACCATTATATAAAACATTTAATTTTGTACAAGTTTTTGTTTTTGAAAACAGAGCAAAATCATACTACGTATATTCTATTTTTCTGAGTGATGTGTAAATAATAGTGTGTATATTCAGTAAAACGATCATCACTCTCGAAGGACAATACATGTTTCAATTAATCTCATCAAGTTCTACATATGGATAGGGATGCACCAATTCTAATTCCAATTCTTAGAATTGGCTCGAGTTACCTAAAACTCGTATGGAATCCCTGAAATTGGTCTGAAACTAGCTCGGATTGGCTTGAACTGGCTACAATTCTTATGGAATTCTAGGAATTGTAGACAATTCGAGCCAGTTTAAGACCAATTCCTAGGATTCCATACGAATTTTAGGTAACTCAACCGAATTCTAGTCAATTCCACGCAATTTCATACTAATTATAACCAATCCTTGACAATATCATTCCTACATATGGACAAACTATCGATGTCCGACAATTGTGAATGTTTTTTTTTCTTTGTTTCAATAGACTTTAGAACCTGACGCAAAGAAATCTATTATTAAAACACTTCGTTTTCTTACTTATTATCATGGTGCAACATTAATGGTATTCTTTTAAAAGAGTATTATATATGTTTCTTTTTTGTTAAAATAATTTCTTTTTTGTAGTCTTACAGTGAAAAACAAGAAAGTGTACATTTAAGAGCAATGATTAATCATTTCTTATTTGATACTTCATTATCAAAGTAAAAACAAAAATAAAATAAATATTAAATATTAAATATTTTGTTCATCTATTAGTAAACAACCACAAATTGATTATCAAAAACCATTATATGTTAAATCAGGTAGTGAAACACCTGAACAAATTGGTCCACCACCTATTCCAGAATATGAACTTGGTGATTTACGAGAAAAGTACTAGAGAAATTTATTTATTTATTTTGTCTAACAAAGGGAATTACTCGAATTAATAGTTGTCATTTGACCTCATATTGAGCCTAAAACAGCGTCTTGATAAGACTAGTAAAAATCTAAAAGAATTCATCCTCGTGGGGTCTTTGAAGATGAGTTATAATCGTTTTATTGAATTTTCAATGCAGGTTTAATTATTCACTGGAAAATCAAATAATGGAATTTTGCTCATGCATAAATCGAATGATCCTTATAGTATTCTAAAAGTTTCAGCCGAAAAGATTACTCCTTGGTCGAGATATTGAATTTTCAACTTTCAATATATTCAAAGGGTCATTCAACACATGTATGAGTTATTTGATTTTCCAGTACATACCTGAAAATGAGTCGAAAATTCCGTACAGTAGCCATGACTCGATTGCAAAGGGTCATGGAGACAAGCGATGTGTACCGTGTCTAAAAAATGAGACAAGACTGGAACAAAGAACGACGGCAATTGCTCAGCACCTTCCTTATTTGACAACCACGGAGTGGTTATATCTAACGGTAACTGAAAAAATTTCGCCAAATCTTTCCTTGTGGTCGCTACTGTATATTTTATTTTACTTACGGTTGACCAAAAGTTCTAAGCCCGATGTTTAAAGGACCTTGTCGGATAAGATAATCTATTCAGAAATGAAAAACTAAATATACCATGTTGTAGAGCTTTTTGAGGTGCGTCGAATGGTATATAATAAATCCTGTTTTCATAAGACTTCGAAGGAACTAGAGTCAATTTACTGATAGACGACTACACATCCACACTCATAAAATTATTGGAGATGCTACGTATATGAGGTTGTAGTCTGTCAAAAACTCTACAAAATCATATGTGAGAAAAAATATTCTACAAATATTTTCGATTAATATCAACGATCACAATATTCAAAAATTTAGGGTGTGGGTGTAGTCGCCTATCAATAAATTGACTTTAATTTCTTCAAAGTCTTATAAAAACAAGATTTACTATATACCATTCGATATGCTTCAAAAAGCTCTACAATATCGGACATTTGGTTTTTCATTTCTGAATAGATTACTTTATTCGACAAGGTCTTTTAGACATCAGACTTAGAACTTTTGGTCAATCCTAAGTAAAATAGTGCTTCATTTATCATCACGATAATTGTTAATCAACCATGATTAAATCTCTTATCTTAATTGTTCAACGTTTGATATACATTCTTTTTTTTTTCTTCTTAAAACTCCTAACAATAGAATTCCCAAGACCTCCTTATGAGCGCGAACTGTGGATATTAGTTCGCGTAAGATTTAATTGAATTAGATTCATTTTTTTTATTTTGTCTCTTTTAGTTCACCAATAGCTGTTTGGAGAGCTGCATATTGTAAACGATTTCCACAAGAAGTAAATATAAAGAAAAATAAAAATTTATAATTTTCTGTTTGTTTTTTTTTTTTCGTTAAGATTGAAAAACGTGATCCATCATTAACACAAGATTATGGTCGTGATCCTCAATATGCTGACGCATCAATTGATGCAATGAGAGAACAAAAGATGTCTGTAAGTGAATGATATATTTTGTTTTTTTTGTATTAATTCAAAATAATAACGATAATTGATTTTATTTTATTTTTTTTTAGGAATTACAACGTTATCTAACAATGAAAAATCGTTCACATTCTTAACTAATTTTTCTTCTTTGGTATAATACCCTAAAATAATGTCTTATTTTCTTTTTTTTTTTTTTGTTTCTTCTTTTCATATATTTAATTATTATTTGTTTGAAATGTACGCATAAAATCAATTAATATATTTGTTTGTTCTAATGTAATACCATTATAAAGACTTACACGAATACCACCAACAGCTCGATGACCTTTTAATTCAATCATATTTAATTGACTTGCTTGTTTAAGAAATAATGTTTCAAGTTTTTCATTTGGTAAACCATTAGTAACAATACGAAATGGAATATTTGTACGACTACGATATTTTTTATTAATAGAATTAATATAAAAACCATTGGATTGATCAATTATTTCATAAATTCGAGATGATTTTTTATGAGATAATTCATTCATAGCTTTTAAACCACCTTGTTGTTTAATCCAATTGAACATTTTATTTGTAATATAAATTCTAAATAAATAAATTTAACATTTCAAAAAAAAGAAATATTTAATTTTCTTACGAAAATGTCGGTGGTGTATTATACATTGATCCATTGTCAATATGTATTTTATAATCTAAAATTGTTGGTATTGATTTATTACAAGTTTTTTCAATTAAATCTTTTCGTAAAATAACAAGAGTAAGACCACTTATACCAAAATTTTTCTGAGCACTAGCAAAGACAACAGCATACTAAAAGAAAATCATATATGACTAAATATTATAGAGATAATTTTTTATCTTACTTTTGTAACATCAAATGGTCGTGTCAGAAAATTAGACGACATATCGCAAATAATTGGAACATGTTTTGGTACAATAGCTGGAACATCAATTAATTCAATACCATGAATTGTTTCATTTGAACAATAATAAAAATAAGAAGGATCTTCTGTTAATTTCCATGTATCTTCATCTGGAACATCTATATGATAAAATCATAACAACCTTTTAAAGGACTTTTTTTTATTTTGTTATCTTTACCTTGATATTTGCTTCCTTTAGGTATAACCCAGTTAACCTTACCAAATTTTTCAGCTTCTTTAGCTGCTTTTTCTGACCAATAACCTGTTACAAGATAATCAGCTGTTTGTGATGGTTTTAAATTGAGAAAATGTAATGGAACAGCACTGAATTGACCTGTAGCACCACCTTGAAAAAAGAGAACTGCATAAGAATCTGGTATTGATCTAAAAAAAAATATTTTCAATAATACAAAAAAAAAAAAAGAAATTAATTTAAATAAATATTTTACAAAATATCGCGTATATCTTGTTCAGCATCTTCAATAACTTTAGCAAATGCTGTTGATCGATGACTAAGTTCTAAATAAAATTTTCAATGAAATATTCATTAGAAAAAGAAAAAAAAAGATTTTTTTTCATATTTTCTTTACCCATAATATTAGTTCCAGTTCCATTAAAATCTAAAAATTCTGCTTGAACACTTTCTAATACCTTAAAAATTAAAATTATATTTAAACAAAAAAAAAATTAAAATTATCATTCCTACTTCAAGTGGTAATTGAGCTGGGCCTGCTCCAAAATTTATCTTACGTACAGCATGCCCATTTGTATGACCGTTATTACTCGTCATTGGTCTATAGAGAGAATCGAATGTGATAATAAAACATGTGTTATTCTTCTTTCGATGATTGTGTTTATTTTTTCTTTTATCTTTTCTATTCAAGGTTAAATATCATAGTGACACAAGCATTTATTGTGTGTTATGATTTTTGTTTGTTTGATCTCGACTACTGACTCTATACAATTTCGCAGTCTCTTTTTCATGTTGTAACAAAACAACTATAAACGGAAATACAATTTTATTGTCTCGATACATTTCATAAGTGCATCAGCTGTGAATATATTTAAATGTCTCTTTTTTGTTTAATATAAAAAGAAGTGTATGACAAAAGGCCTACATATTAAAAAGTCCGAAGAGTATGTCAATTAAAAAGATAAGATAAAACTTTTTTTCTTTTTTTTTTTTTTGCTGCTGACTTTCAATCAATATTGATTGAAATAATAAAATGATATGAGATAAATATTATCTACAAAGTTGCTATTGGATATTTTCAAAAATCGAAATATTTATTATTTTTTTTTATATAAATTTTTTCGGTTTTAAAAAGTAATAGTTGAAGTCAATTAAATCTACAAGTCAAATAGCATCGGAATTTTATGTTCTTTTCGAAAATGCTAATTATGCAAATCTGTAAACCGCAATTAACCACTTACACTATTTGTTAAATCACACATAGAAACAGAAAACTCGTGTGTTAGTTGCAACGACTAAAATTTTCTCATTTTTCATAGATTAAAACATATCTGATAATCTACTTAGTTTAGCATGTATTTGTATTTAGTCGCTAACGAAATGAATACAAAAAAAACACATAACACGAAAAAAGATGTCACTGCAAAACTATTTTGTCTTTAGAAATCCATTGTTAATACAACTATTGGATGATATCTAAGATAATAAAAATTCCTCTAGTCAAAATAATATTTATTTTTAATATATTTTGCATTCTATGAGGATAAAAAATTGATTCGCTACTCGTGTGACCAATGAAACATAGGGAAGAAATTCTAAAGATTATCGGAAGATATCAACGGTTTTCACGATATGGGAGAGCTTGGAAATAGTGAGAGAATCTTTATGCGTCTTGAAAAATTGACTAGATGACAAATAAATAGACATTTGCTACCTACGCAAGTGCTAAGCACGGGTAAACGTGATTATTTTTTTAGAGAGTATATTTGTCTATAGTGGGTGATGCCGAAATAAAATGTAACTTGTGCACAAGGGAAATTATGAGCATTTTCTCAAATTGCTATTTCGAGAGAAAAAGAGTCTCGATTATTTTCAAAAATGACGATGATAATAAAGCAAAAATTTTGATTCTCAATGAATTCTATATCCAATGATAAGTTGTGTAATTTATTTTTTGTATTCATGCACACAATGATTATAGAAACACATGATAGTTTACTCCTTTTATATACTAGGAAATTTATGCTTTGCAAGTTATCGAAGGATGAAAACATGAAATAATTAGTTTCTATTTCGAAGATATTGAAATGAAATAACTATGTTAATATCGATGATTTGAGATATAACTGCAGGAGATTGTTTTTAATAGTTAAAAAGAATATAAAGGATGGTCCAGAAGTCCTGGCTCCATTTGTATAATACATTTTTTTATATTAAAACACATACTTAAAAAGTTGTAAAGGATGCTCTACAAAATAGTCTATGACAGATCCTCTCTGATTCATATAGTAAGAAAGTTATAAGCTTAGAAATATGCGTCACAAAAAATAAAAATTAACGACGAATCTCATCTATAAGTTAGTACTTCCAGTAAGTCTTATAATTTCATCGAAACAAAAGATTTATAGGTCAGATTTGTTTTGTTTTTGTTAGATGTAACTACTCTTCTCTACCTGACGGCTCGATCAAAACGTCGATTCGGTTTCCAGTTTCTTGCTGAGTACAGTGTCGAAAGCTGAATTATCGATTTTTGATGTATTCTTGAAAGTTGGTTCTCTAGCATACCATCTTTTCTCAGAACAATTTTCTATAGAACACATTTGAAAGTACCAAATCCAATTGAATTCTCACTTGTGCTATGCTTTTATTTTATTTTTTTTGTGTCTCTCGTATAATATGCTTACTTGTCTTGATTGAAGTTTTTTGAAGTTAAAGTCTATGTAAGATTTTGTAGAGAATTTTACAGCACTTCTATTAAGAATAGAATTTGTTCTAGGCAATCTAAGGAATAGAAGTTATGATGAAAATACTAAGATCGAGTTCATGATTAATTTTTATTTTTTGTGATGCATATTTCTAAGCTTATAACTTTCTTACTATATGAATCAGAGAGAATCAGACATAGACTATTTTGTAGAGCATCCTTTTATTATAGAGACAATTTTTTAAGTATGTGTTTTAGTATAAAAAAATTTATTATGCAAATCGAGTCAGTCTTTATTCAATAAGGAAATTCATTTCCATCTTATATGTTTATCTAATGAAAAAAATAAATTTGTTGACCTAACTTCAAACAGATAACGATTTCTTGTAGATGATACTACGAATGTTTTGCAAACAATTTAAATCATCGACATACATTAATAATTGATAGTAATTCCCAAATCAAAATATATATTAGTAAATTTTTCCTCATATTACCATTCAAGCAATTGCATTTCTATTTCACTTTTTAATTCCATTGAGATTGTACTAATCAATTGTAAATATACATAAATGAATTTTAAAGTAATATTAGATCTTTGATTAATTTACTAAGTTACTAATTTTTGATAAAAAAAAATAAACAGAAAAACAAACCTATGCTTTACTTGTATGCATAATTAAAAATCTTCACTATAGTCTGATGAATTAAAAGTCCGAGTAAAATTTTGATTTTTGTTTTTTTGTAATATTTATTTTCATTTTATAATAATGTCTTTTGTTGCTTTTCATGTACTATAGATTGATCATATACCTACCATTATCATCCTCTATCTATAGTGTATGTCTTAGATTTTTATCTTTTTCTATTTGTATACATTTCCTAAATAATCTCACGTATATCAATTTTTCATATGTTATTACAAGTTTGATTTTCATTTGTACACTAAACCTTGTTTAACAGATTTCAAATATGGTACGTATACACAAGACTATATACTAACGTATTCCGGGATAACTTTTTATATAATGCTTTCTTTCTTAAATTATGACAATCAAAATGAAGATACCATACAATACAGGGTTTTTATGATGATGGTGATAAACATATTGGTGCTACACCAGACTTCACTTTGAAGATTATTGAATATATACCTGGTGTTATTAACAGATATATTAAAGAAGACGTTCAGTTTGATAGTACAACAGATGAATTAATAGTCAAATCTTCTACTGTAGTAATAGATAATCTTGATATTAAGGATGATCTGGTGAAATAGAGGATGAATATGAAAGACAAGAGAAAATGGAAGATGAGTGTGGATCGTAATACAACAAGATTTACTCTACTCTATAGACACATAACGGGTGGTGCAAAAGTTTTGCATTAATTTTCTTTTCAATATAGCATGGCAACGAATCTTCATCGAGACTTAATCATTGTCTTGTTAGAAAGAGCAAGGTATCTACTACAAAAATGTGTAAAAATATTTAATTCAAAATGTTTACCAAAGACTAAAAAGTCTTAAGAATAAATTGAACCGAAAAAGTGTTCTTCAACTTAACTCAAAATTAGAGATGAGAAGTGCATGTGTTTAATTTTTTTTTACACTCGACTTTAGATGTTTGGAGACACATTATATATGAGTCTAACCAATACAATGTGGGCTTTCTAATCATGCAAAAACATTCGAGTTACAAAATCACAGATTTCAAAGGACACAGTTTTATTAAAAAGTTGATTTTCCGTCTACAACATCCAATGAAGGTTTTCTCACAATGTCTAACAGAGAAACTGAATTCTGTTTTATATAATGTGCTTTTGTAGAGGACTCAATAAGCTTTAATTGTATATAAAATAGGTGGTTTCTGGTAACTTCGATGTTGGAAGAAATCTTATTTTTCGAAGTCATTCATTAGTTGTGAAAAATTTGCACTAACAAAAGATGTTAGAAAAATGTTGATTTCGAACTTAACCGGTCACTTGAAAATCTTACTTTTGCTCGTTTACAATGTCCGATCGTAGCGCTACGAAATCTGATAAAAACCGGAAAAAAAAATATCAATTTTCTTTGTAGATAAAAGTTCTTCTTCTGAATTCCAGAAGTTGAAAGGCACTTATCCAGTTCAACGTGTTCTTAAAGCTTTTTAGTTTTTAGTAAACATTTTGGATCAAATATTTTTTACATAATTTTGTATTAGACACTTAGCTCTTCCTAACGAGAAAAAAATCAGAACTCTATAATGATTCGTTGCCACGCTATACCGAAAAGAAAATTAATGCAGAACTTTTGCACCATCCGTTAATCAGCTTTCATCAATTACATTTATGTATATGGTATTATCTGTTTTATGTAGCATGAATTTCACTCTGGTAATTCATATGCTACCTTTCTTTTTTTTCTGCTTAGTTGTTTAAATGAGTTTGTTCTATATTGAATTGGTGCATGTTATTAGATATTCCAATTCATGTTCTATGCTCCTATGTAATAGCACATTATAATTCCTTCGCATAGTATTAAAATAAAATTTGATATGAACATACCTCTCAACTCGGACTTTTAATTCATCGAACTATAGTAGAGACTCAGTCAGATTGATTGCGGATCGGACAGAAAAGCATAGAAAAAAAAAACGAGAAATGTTATTTCACTAATACTAGTATTTTCTCGATTATAGAAACTATTCGTTTCATACCAAAGACGTACTCTTATTCAATTCTATATATTCAATCATCATCCATCAAATTATATCTTTGTATGCAAATATATGGCATACAGCTGTATCTGTACTTTATTATTTTTTTTCTCTCTTTCTCTCATCATAATTCCAATGAGACACCGAATATAAAAATTGTACCAAAAAAAAAACACAAGGAGTAGAATCCATGAACAACATACACACATATATATATATATATAAATAAAACACAATGATTAGATAAATGTATTATGTATATCATTATTTGAAACAGTTGTTATTGTTCGTGTTTTTAATTGTTGAACAGTTGTATTTAAATGTGGGTATGAACGTATTTGTTTTTGATAATCAAATCGAACTTGTTTTGGTGATGATTGATTATTTGATGATATTATTTGTTTTTCATCTATAGATGTTTGATATGAATTAATATTATTAAATGTTGATGTATTTAAATGTTTTTTTGATGTCATTAGTATATCTTTATATAACCAATCAGGATAAAGAATTTTTTCAATTGACCATTCAGTATTATTTAAAATTGTTGATCGTTGTTCATCAGCTAATTCATCAGTATCTATAATATAATAAAAAAAAAAAAAGAAAACAATACTAAATTTTAAACATAAAAGAAAAACTATTTAACCTTCATCATGTTTACTACTATTACTATAATAATCACTTGTTGTTTGTGTTGGTTTTATTATTTCATGATGTTGTATATCGATATTTGCACCTGTATAAGAAGAATGAAAAACAAAAAAAAAGATGAATTTTGTTTTTTTTGTTCTTTATTGATCTCTCTTCTCTGTTCAATGTCAAGAGATATATTACAAAAGAACAAAGAACACATTGACATTTGATAATTCGATAGTGATTTTAATATAAAACATATTTGTTAAACTTATTACCTGTATATGATGGTGATGATGAATGATCGACAAGATGTTTTTGATGAAGATCTTCCTGAACGACAAAAAGAATAAAGTATTACAAACAATATTATTTCATTAAATAGACTCTAGTGAGATTAAAAATATGCGAAAGATGTTTCGATAACTGAAATTATTAGAACAAAAACTAAAGTTGTCTAATTTGAAAGTAATGATTGTAGCTAAATTCATGTCTATGGATACTTTGTATATATATGCTTTGAAATATTCGCTATCTATGGAAAATATTTCAAAAATTGATATATAAGAGTCATACAAAAAATCTTAAAAATCGTTCCTGTTCGAGCTGAATCTTTCTTCTACTTACACTCGAAAGTGTTTCGGATGCCTAATTGTTTAAATATGTTATCAAAAAAAGTAAAGACCATGCATTTTTAGGCGTATGCTCATTATTTTGGTCTTTATATTTAAATGAAAGAAGATAAGTTGTAGCTGAGAGAGCAGGGCAACTTTTAGCCTTCGCAACTACGATATCTTCTAGAAGGAAGCATTTGAAAATTTTGTGTCTATGACAACTTTTGCTCTATTTATTGAGAATTATTTACTCTGAAAGTTTCAAAAATTTCTGATAAACTATTCTCTCGAACAGAGGGAAGGTCGCCTTAAGAGAATTTTCAATATTATTGACCTTGAACCATAGGATATATGAAAATAACTTGAACGAGGTGGGAGTTATTCTTGGAAATCATGCTAAACAAGTTTTAGAAATGGATTTCTTCATTTAAATTCAGAAAAAATCATATTACAATTGTATATTTTTAATACATTCCAGTGGACTATTTTTAAGCACATAACAGATGAAGATAGCTAAAGTCATCCATCATACTGGTTAATATAGAAATGTTCTATTCAATGCTAATGCAAGTGACAACGAAGTTTTTCCAAAACAGAAAAATCATGAAAATTTCTCCGAAAACACGATAGTAAAGTCGAAATTTCTTGTAATAAGTCTGTAAAACTCGGGTCGTTTTGCAAAAAGCTATATATATATTCTGCAAGAGGAAGCTTCGATGCATCTTTCTATGACAAAAACTTAACTTCGATATTTTTTTCGTAAAATTCGGTCTTCTAAAAAGGGACCCCCTCAACTAAAAGTAGTTTATTGTGGATGTTTACTTCTATCCTGAAATACGAACATAAAATGTACCGATTAGGGAGCTACGGATCCAAATCCGAGATTTTTCCATGAAAACTCAACGTACGGTTATTTCTTGTTGCTATATTTCTCATCTGGGAAGCAGTGGATTTACAAAAAATAAAATTATGGACCCGCAGTTCTCTACTGCTGATTTATATAAGCGATGTAAAAGATACACGATTACCACAATTATTTCTTAGGATAGGAATAGTGGCAAAACCTGAAACATTCATTTAAAAAAATCTATTGTTAAGGCTTGTCTCTATACAAAGTTTCAAGTCGAAAATCAGTTTTTCTGTTATCATGATATTTATTTAAAAAATACTGTAAAAATGTAGTATTTTCATAGCAATAAGCTAAGGGATGTTCAAAGTTCATTAATTTTTTTTTTTTTGCAAAAAATTTCTCTTTCATACCAAACTTAATTTAGATGAATTTGAATTTGAATCTATTGAATGATTATGATCATTAGTTAATTTTGTATTATTATTATTATTTAATTGATTTTTTTGATATTTTATATATGATAAATATTTTCGTTTTCGATATCGACATATAATAATTAAAATCATAGAAATAATAAATATAAAAATAAATATAATTGAAAGAAATAATGTTATTAATAATATAAAACGTTGTATTATTGTTAATGAATTTATTTTATAAAATTTATTTATATTTGTATTATTATCATTAATAAATAAATTAATTTTTATTAATGATGAATATTGTAAAAATTTTCCATTATCTTTTGCTTGTATATTTAATAAATAATATCCAATAATTGGTGTTGAATTTAATATTAAATCACCATTATTTAATAAATTTAAAAAATAATAATTTTCATTTAAATAATAATTAACTAAACCATTTCCATTTGTTATATTATCATAATCAATAGCTTCAAATTTCATTATTATTGTCCCAATTTTTATTTGATCTTTATTAATAAATAAATTTGTAAAATTTTTTATTGGATTTTTCCATTGTGGTTTATTATCATTAATATCTAATATTTCAATTGAAATAGGTACAGATGTTTGAAAAAAATTATCTGTTACAATAATAAAAAAAAAATATTTATTTTTTAATTCATAATCAATGAAATTTTTTAAATATAATTCACCATATTGATTTATATGAAAATGATTTTCATTTTCAATAAAATAATATAAATTTGTATTTAAATCATAATCATATGCATGAATAGAAGCAAATATTTTCCATAATGGAAAATTTTCTTCAAGAAAAAATTCATATTTATCATATTCAAATATTGGTTTATTATCATTTATATCTTCAATAAAAATTTCAATTGAAATTTTTGATGATAAACTTATTGGATAACCATGATCATATACAATTATATCAAATGTATAATTTGAACGTTTTTCACGATCAAATATATCTAAACAACGTAATATACCTGAATTATTATCAATTGAAAATGGTAAAAAATTTTCATTTGTTAATATTTCATATGTTAAACGACCATTTTCACCATTATCAGGATCAAATGTTTCAATTTTTGTTAATATTATATTTGGTTGATTATTTTCATAAATTTTTAATTGATAATATTGTTGTAAAAATTTTGGTTGATTATCATTTTCATCTAAAATATTTATTGTTAAAATTTTATTTGTTTGTAATAATTTATTTAAATTAAAATCATTAACATAAAATTTTAAATAATAAATTTGTTGATATTCATAATCAAATGATTTTGTACAATTTAATAAATATGTTAAATTATTTATTTGATATAAATAAAATTCTTGATAATTTTTATTATTATTATTATTATTATTATCTAATATTTCAAACCATAATGAAATATTTCCATTATTAAAACTATCATAATCAATTATAAAAATTTTAACAAAAAATTTATCAATTGAATAATTTTCTGATATGTCAATAATATCATTTGATATATTAGAATTTATTTCAGGTAAAAATTGAAAATTTATTATTGGATAACAATCATTTTCATCTAATATTGTTATATTAATAAGTGTTTGTGATGAACGTATTTCTTTTCCTAAATCATGTGCTTCAATATAAAATAAATATGATGTACGTTGTTCATAATCAAGTAATGAATGAAGATATATAACACCTGTTTTATTATTTATAGAAAATATATTATTATATTGTTTTGATGCATCAGTAAAATCATATATTATTTCACCATTTAAACCTATATCATCATCATATGCATGAACTTGAAGAATTTTTGTATTTATTGATGTATTTTCAGATAATTCAATTGAATAAATATCTTTTTCAAAACTAAACAAAAGAAAAAAAATATATGATAGAGAAAGTCAGATGGTTGGACTATGTCGAGTGGAAGAGTTTAGCTAGTGTATGACTTCAATAGGTAGGGGAAGGAGAGGTTTAGTTCCCTCTTAGTTACGTCAAATGTTATTCTTGATTTAGGACTTCATTATCATTTGTAGATGAGTTTTCATTTACAAACGAATTCTAATTTGAAACTCTAAGATCTCATTAATTGTTTCGGTTGAGTGTCCGGTATCCAATTCGATTGCAGAACACTATGGTAGACTAAATATTTATCCGAAATTTGGTGTCTTTTTTTAATATTTTATTCATTATATGATTAGAAAAAAAGTCCGTGCATGATTTTTTGAAAAATAGTTTCATGGTTCAGAAAATCAATTTCTTCGATTTGATAGCGAAATATTATAAATACAGATTCATATTCAGAAATTTTCGTCAATTTTCAACCTTACATGCGGTTATTCGAAAATAGGGTGTGTAATAACTGAATTTTGTCGAAAACTTGTTTAATATGATACTTCAAATGGTCAAAATTTCTAAATACAAATCTATATCTATGACTTCTTACTATCAAATGTGGAAAAATCTATTTCCTCAATCATATGATGAATAAAATCAAATTAATATCTTACATTGGTGTTTGATCATTAACATCATCAATAATAATTTTAATATAAAGTTGTGTATAATGTCCATTTGTATCTGTAACATATAATGTACAATTATATGAATCAATTAATTCTCTATCAAGTGTTTCAATAAGTAAAAGAACTAAACGATTTGATAAATCATTATTTAATTCAAGTATAAATGGAAAATTTTCATCGAAATTTTTTAATTGATATTTTAATTGATTTTGATTATCTATATAATCATAATCATATGCTTGTTGTAAAAAAAGTTTTGATTGATATGGTGGAGAATTTTCTGATATATGTAATATTATTTCTGATGTTTTATATGGAAATATTGGTTGATGATCATTTATATCATCAATTATAATTGGTATATAATAAAGTTTTTCATTATATAATTCAAAAATTTTTAATAAAAATTTACATTGATTATGTCGATGATGTATACAAATTAATTCACGATCAATATCCATAGCAATACGTAATTCACCTGTTGTTGAATTTAATGAAAAATATTGTTGAATTTCACGATAATTATTATTAACAAAACGATATGAATATCGTTGATTTATTGATGTATTAAGTTTAACTAATAAATGACCTATTGATGTATGTTCACGTATAATTATATTTGATAATTCAATAAGATCACAAAAAATAAATGATAATGAAAAAAGTAAAAAAATTAAATTTTTTATCATTATTATATGAATTTTTTTTTATTGATTATCTTTAAAAAAAAATAAATTCATTTCAATATTTTAAATAATCTATATTTTAATCAAGAATGTTTATATATGTTAGTCTAAGAACAGGTGCTAAATGAATTCTAATTCTGACAGTGAAACCTGACAGATTCATCGATCATGTTGTTTTTTTTTTAAAAAGAGTGAAGAAGCATATCTAATTCAATGTATTCATGCTCGAGTTGGACCGGTCACTTTAAATCTTTACATATATGAAGTATTCCGAAACATAAACATACACACATTACTCTCTTCTTCTTTTTTTCTTAAGAATAAATTCTGAACATTACTTATAATTGTACATACAATACTCGAAATTCATTCATGCACATAGGCGACGATTAACACACATACACATTTATTCACTTTATATATACTACTCTTATTCAAATTCCTACATAAAAAAAAAACGACAGATGATTATGTACATCGCTTCTTTCTTCTTCTTCTTTTTTTTTTAACCTTGCAATAATGACATTGTTTGACAAGTGGAAATGACGAGTAAAGATAGAAAAGATCTTCTACAATAATGAAAAGAAACATAGGAGGATGATGATGATGATTAGACACATATATGCAAATGAAGATTTTCTTTTTCTATACATGTAGGTGCAAAGTAACCATCATCAAATGAACTAAAAGTATAATACGTACATGTTGTTTAAGATCAGACGCATATTTAAAAATTATAACTAATGTATGACAAATTTGATGAAGAATAAGAACAAAAAGAATAAAAACAAAGAAGTTAAATGCATTTACCTGTAGCATCATTATTTTTTTCCATTTGAACGAAAACGATAAAAATTATTCGCTCATTTGTTTGCCTTTTTTCTTTTCTCTTCAAAATAATTATGATTCTCTCATTTCTCTTTTTCTCTCTCTCTCTCTCTCTCAATTCAATCGTTTGTGTTGCTATTTAATAAAAATAATTAAATAGAGTACATTACACCAAATGAAAAAAATGAACTAATAACTTTAAAAAAAAAAAAAAGAAAAGTTAATTCGACAGAAGAAAAAATAAGAAGAAGAAATCTAATATGAACTAGAGAATACCACTTGAAAACTTAGACATACAGAAGTTATGTGAAGAGAAGACGGTCTTTTTGATCATCGACTCAAGTTCGATCAATGTATATATGGCTTCAATCAACCTTCACATATATGAATACTTATATTCAACCTCCATTCAATATTTGTTCACTAGCATAAGACATTATCTTCTAAATATATATGTCCGTTGAACTCATGCACGCATTATTATAACAGAAAAGAAAAAGTAGACCGACACACACATATTTATATATATATCATGTAATACTCATTTCAGGCACGCACCTGAGTTTTGTGGGTAATTGAGTTAGAAATAGCGTAATCTCATCGAAATATTACTGTATTTGTTACCGTCAATATTGCTTAACACATGGTACCATTGAAGAGGACCATGACTTTTCCCATATAGCAAATTTTTAGAGTTCATATACATATGTATGACGTAATAAATTGTAATATGTATATGTACGGCTGCTGCATCCCTGTCAAGAGGCAATAAACGTTCTTTCTTATATACTTCATTGTTAAATATTCAAATGATAAAGCAAAAGAATTAACTATATTTTCTTTTTTTTTTTTGGAAATTAATTTCACAATAAGATTCTTTTAATAATAGACTAATTCTTCATTTGAAAAGAATATATTCGTGCAAATAACAAATTATAGAAATATATATTATCATTAATTAAAGAGACACTAGTCCTATTCAAGTATTTATATATATATTAAGTAAGTCAAAGTACTAGAAAAGAAAGAAATAACCTTGACTTAAACAATGATGTTTGTAGTTCCGGAGAATCTAATAAAAAAAAAAGAAGATATTTATGCTATTACTTAACAATAATGAAGAATCTCTAATTACGCATATATGACACAATGACAGCATCCGTTTTTAATAAGAGATATGCATAAAATTACTAAGTATGACTCTTGAAAAGAGAAGGAAAAAAAAAGCAAGAAGAAGAAACGAATAATCTTTGACATCATCTGTAAATGGATATGTTGATATTTAAATTAAACTGTAACCGACTTCTTTCTTTTTTTTATCACGATAAATAACAGACGAGAATAATTTATCAAATAACAAAAAAAAAAAAAACGATAATCTGTTTTTGTTTGTCTATACATTACCATCCGGTATTAAAAGGAAATGAAATTGAGTATGATGTTCTTTTATTTTTTTTTTTCTATTCAAATATTCCTGCTACTGTCAATCATACAATATGCATATATACATATCTATATATATATATACATTGAATGGTGGTGTACTCTTTTTCATCGTTCTAATGCTTTTAAATATATATATACATATAAGCGATTGAACTGACCTTGAAATAACATCACTTGTATGTTACTTCTCTTAATCATACAGGGTCAATCAATAAGGTTATTGAATTGATCAGTTCATAAATGAGACATTTAACCTGCAAGGTATATATTTGATATATATATATATCGGATAAAAATATCGTATTCAAATACTCTTAATAGAAGAAAAAACAAAGCAAAAAGACATGTTTTTTTCCAATCTATCATCGAATATCTTGTTTCGTCTAGTCGAACATTAATGGATGATGTACAAGTGGAATAACATAACGAGAATGACAATTAGTAACTGATCGATCGACTGACCATTTGTATGTCCGTCAATGAGCGATCTATCATCGAGTAGATTTTAATATGTTTTTAGTTCTATTTATTATTTCTTTGGGAACTAACTACAGAAGGTATATGTCGTTCTCATTTAACATTATCATTAATATGACATATGAAAAAAGAGAGAGAGAGAGAGCAAGAATAGTTATGATTTGTGGTCATTGTGTAACTACATTTTTCGTTATTATTCATCAGGAATAATTTTTTTTTTTTTGCAATAATTTTTATATTACGAAGAAAGAGAAGAGCAATCACATGCATATACATATATATATATATACTACAAAAGAATATATCTTTCTACATTATCAAAGTGTAAAAAGCATAAGCATATTTTGTCGTCAATGTTTGAATTAGTTGTTATATCATCTAATTGATCTTTCACCTCTCTCAAGAGACATTCTGTTGTTTTTATTTTTAAACAATATTATGCTTACTTTGTAACACTTAATTATTTTTTTCTTTTTTCGATTGCATAAACATGATGATGAAAAGATATTGTCTTATTTTCTTTATTTATCAATGAATGGTTCCAGTAAATGAATCTTTCTTTTTTTTTTTTGTAGTTTGGGTAGATTTACTTTTTTTGATTGTTCTTTATATAACAAGTATATACCCGTATTTATATGTAAAGGTTAAAGATTACGAAATCGATTTGTATTACATATGAACATCCGACCAAGTTCGAATGTCTTCTTTTCATCTACTTGTAAATTGTCATGGAATGTTCATTATTATATTCTGCAAGGTTTTCTTTTATAATAGTGTCATTCTGTCATCTTAAGACAAATAAATATTATCTTCGGTTATATTAAATTCAATTCATTGTCAATGATGATATTTTTTCATCTTGGCTTTTTGAAAAAAAAAATCACTTTACTGATTCTATATATATGCCCTGTAGTCTTTTCGTCTAATCATCTAAGTAGTCACATCTATTTCATATTAGTTACTTGTCTGATCCGATTTTTTTTTTATTGGATCGAATGATTGATTGACTCAACACAATATTAAATTCTTAAACAAAAAAAAAAAAAACAAAGTCTATATGAACATGTTTCTTAATTCATTTCCGAATATATGTAGTTAGTCCAAGGCTAATAAATATATTTATCTAAATATGATGTAATTTGTACATAAAGGTGAATTATTATTTCTTTAAGTTGATTTAATGATTATTTCCGATATGTTGTTTGAACTTGTTGATGAAGTTATATTTACAAAAAAAAATATAGAAATCAAATTAAGTTAATGCCAATGGGAGATATTGTTGTAACAAATGATTTATTTGGATGTAAAAAAAAAAATTTTTTTGTTGTTATACTACACACAAATAAAAAAAAAAGAAAAAAAGGTAATTTATTGTTCGTCATCAGCAATACCATCTTGTCTTGAACCTTCATCAGCTGTTGCCTAAAATAGAATAAATAAATGTATGAAAAAATAAAAAAGAATATCTTTAAAAATTTCCAACTTCTCGATTTTCTTCAGCTCGACGTTTTTGTTCTTCTTGTGCATCATTTTTTTCATCGTCATTAAATTGATCTTTATCCAATCTAATATAATAATTAATTTTTCAAAAAAATTGATAAAAAAAAGAGATTCTACCGTTCAAGTTTATCAATAGCAACTAATACTTCCATTCGATATGAATCAGTTTCAGATAAAGGTGTTTCTATTAAATAAAATATTTGATTCAAAAAAAAAAAACAAAATTTTCTTTTTTTACCTAATAAAACAAGTGCTCTTAGCATTGGTAATACAGCCAATTTTTTAAGTTCTTCTGGATCAGTAACATTGTTCGCACTAAAATTTGTTTTTTTTTTTTTTTTTGTATTTTATATAACAATATAAATCTATTCTTACCGTAAATTGACATATTGCAATTGTTTCATATTTTCACTAAAACCATCTAATATTTCAATTTTATTATCACGTAAATGAAGTGTTGTTAAACGACTTAATTCTTGTAAATCTTCAAGTTGTGTTATATTATTAGCTGCCTAAAATAAATTAATTTATATAGAACAAAAAAAAAAATTTTTTTTACAATAAATAAATTTTTTAAATTAGGTAATGCTATGCTTTTTGTTGTTGTTAAACGATTTTCTCGCATTTCAAGTGTTATTAAATTTGGTAATTTACTTTGTTCAAGACCCGTACAAGTATCAATTTGATTATCTAAAGAAATAAAAACGAAAAAAAAGTTGATTTAAACAAAAAATAAAACCAACATACGATTAAGATTAAGTATTTCTAATCGTGGTTGTTCAATACCAACAATTGATCGTAAACGATTATTACTTAAACTAAGTGTTTGTAAATATGGAAATGGTGGTAAATCAAATGTTGATAATTCATTTGAATCAAGTTTAAGTGTTAATAAAAATTTTAAACGATTTAAAGAATTTATTATACGAAGACGATTATTTGATAAATCAAGAAAACGTAAATGAACAAATGGTTCAAGACGTGTTATATCCGTTAAATTTCTAGAATATTTTATAATTGAAAATAAAATAAAATAATAAAAATTTTTTTTTTACCGATTGGATGCTTCTAAACGAGTATAAGCATGTGCTAAACCATTTCCTGTTTTTGCAAGTAATGAAAGTGATTGTGCTATTATTTCATCAGTTAATGGAACTTCTTCACGTACCTAAAAAAAAAAAAACAAGATAAATTTAAAAATTAAAAAAGAAATTTCTTTTTTTTAATACTTCTTCTTCAACTTCTTCTTCACTATGTTCAGATTTTGCTTCTTCTTCACCGTCATTTTCTTAAATATTATTTATTTATTAAATTAATAAAAACAAAAATTAAATAAAAACAAAAAAAAAAACCTGATTTATTTTCTGCTTCGATTTCTTCAGCTTCGTCATGTTCAGATTCTTCGTCAGACATGTTGATAAAACAAGAAGCAACAATTTTAATATGACTATAACTATTAGTTACAATTTTTTTGCCATTGCTTTATACTTTATAGAGGCAACGACCTCTTTTAAAAAAAAAAAAAAGAAAAGAAAACGTTAGTAACCATTGTAATAGTTATCGCTACTAGACAAATTATTATTTTCAATTTGTTTTTTCTTTTCTTAAGTAATCAATAAATGAAAGAGATTATTATATTAAATCAAAAATAATTTGTGATTCTAAATTATGAAAAGACAGAATGGAAAAATTTTTTAGCGGTAAACGAATTGTATATTTCCTAGACTGTAAGGCAGAGTTCAATGGTGGATTTAGAATTTTGAGAAACGAGAGCGATGATAGTCGCAAAGCGTGTTTTGAATTCAATTAGAGGTCATATATCAGCTTAATTTTGGGCGTTTTCAGCTGAGAAAAATATTTCGGAAGGAAGGCAAGATCGCTCTCAGTGCCCTCTCTAAAAATCTTATGGTCCAAATGATCATGTGATAAACATGATTCAAAAAATAGCGTACAAAGTTATAAAGATCATCTATAGTCACTATAATCGAAAGAATCCTCCTAGAAAAAGCCAATTTTGGTCAAATTTATTGATTTTCTGATTTATAGCTCATTAGATAGAACAAAATATCTTCTCTCGAATGCACTATAGTTTGTTGATTTTATGATAAGATTTAACAGTACTCCGTCATTTTAAACGCTAGAAAGCTGATCTTGGTATCAAAATGAAAACAAAAATTAGCTCTAGAACTTAACAGAACCAGATTTTCCTATTAATCCTTATATAAAAAAAACTAACCATTCTGAACCTACCCTCCTCTTAGATGTTTCGTATTTCATCCAAGGAGTTTTCTAGGAGCACACGAGCTAGGAAACAATCGAAAAATCGAACCCTGTTAAATTGTAGAGCCACATCTTGGCTACATTTTAAAACCAATCCGAACTTTTTAGAATTTGAAATGGCGGAGAAATTTGGAACATACGAAAACCTAAATTTTAACCCATATTCTGTCTTTAACACATTGTTCGATGGTATAACGAATATCAAGATAATTATAGTTAACGTGATTTATCTTGTATGAGAACAATCTAATGTATATCGATAAATTCTCTGGTTGACATGTAATATATTTAAATTTCACCTCAGTTTTACGTAATACTAGGAAGATTATATTAAAAAAAAAACTTCTTTTGCATTTTTTTCAGTAATGATCGAACTGCGAGCAAATTTTCTTTCAATATACTTTAATCTAGAGAGCTGTATTGTTTTTTTTTTCATCGATAGATACATGTATAGTCTTTCAGATAAGAGAAAGGAATTTTCTAATTGGTCGTCAACACCAGAAAAACTCTAAGATTTCAGTGATCGTAAAAATCAAAAAAACAAAACCTATTCCTGATCTGAAGCAGTAATGATTTCTCTTTCAAATAAATGCAACTCGAAGTATATTAGAAAAAAAATTTGTATACGTAAATGCCCTGCTTTACAGTTTGATCTCTGGAAATCTCCTGAACGGTATGGCATAGATGCGTGAAATCTTTTTTAATTACTAATGTACTTCCATGAGCCCAGCATCTATGCAGAGTTTCGTCAATATCTCATGTACTCTATCGAAGTTAGATTTTTGAGAGGATCCCTCAACTGCTATATAGCTTATATAAAAATGAAGAGCATGATTAGATTATTTAATGTAAAGTGACCGATAAAATTTTAGAGCACTTTTTATTTCATGATTTTTTTCTATGAAGGATAGCTTGCGGAGGACAACCAAATAGTGATTTCGATAACTCTCGAAACGAGCTGCAAGTCTATGAAGTCAAAATTCTATAAGGCATATTACTCGAATATTAATGACGGAAACTACTTTTTACTCAGCGGACAAAAATTTAGAGCACTTTTAAAATTTTTTAATATTTTATTTATTTTTCGTTTTTAAAGAATTATCAAAAACTCTTTTTCGGTGCTATTCGATGGAGAATTTGGTATATTAATTTTATCAAGATAATTCATTTTAGTAAGATTGTGAATAGATTAGTAAAGTTTACTACTCCACCGCACTATTATCTTAGTATGAATGAATTCCACAAGGCACTTGTGAAACTTGGAATATAGCCTATTTTGTAGAGCAAACTTAATTCTTTAAAATGAGACTTAGCTGACTTCTGTGTGACGTATTATTCGATCGATACAATGCCTTTAGTTTTCACGAACAATTTTAACGATGTTTTTCATCTGCGTATCTTAGATAACGCGTTTTATCAAACTAAAAGCATTGTATCGATCGAGTAATACGTCACACAGAAGTCAGCTAAGTCTCATTTTAAAGCATTAAGTTCACTCTACAAAATAGGCTATATTCCAAGTTTCATAAGTGCCTTGTAGAGTTCATTCATACTAAGATAATAGTGTGGTGAAGTAGTAAACTTAACTAATCTATTTACAATCTTACTAAAATGAATTATCTTGATAAAATTAATATACCATTTTGTTCAGTTTTTAATGCTCTTTCGAATGATGTACCTAGAAGTTGAAAATTAAAACAAAATTTTTCTATATCTATTAATTAATATTAATTAAATATAATTAATGTTAATTAATAAGAACTAATAATATTCAAAATTACTTATTATCAAAATATAGTCCATTCAATTCTCCATCGAATAGCATCGAAAAAGAGTTTTTGATAATTCTTTAAAAGCGAAAAATAAATAAAACATTAAAAAATTTTAAAAGTGCTCTAAATTTTTGTCCGCTGGGGAAAAAGTAGTTTCCGTCATTAATATTCGAGTAATATGCCTTATAGAATTTTGACTTCATAGACTTGCAGCTCGTTTCGAGAGCTATCGAAATCATTATTTAGTTGTCCTCCGCAAGCTATCCTACATAGAAAAAAATCATGAAATAAAAAGTGCTCTAAAATTTTGTCCGTCACTTTATTTGGATTTTTGTTCAATACTGTATGAGCAGCATGATTAATAAACCAAAATTTGATAAGTACACCTGAGCATATCATTATCATAAACAAACATATTCTTTAAATAATATGATATTAACTTTTTTAATACCTACAAAGAATGGGTATAATTTAGACAAGCAATTACTATGCCTTATAATATGAGTGTGCCGCCCGTATACATTTACTAATGCGTATTTATATCTACGTATACGCAATTATATTTTGATGATCTAGAAAGTTTTTGTTTTTTTACATCAATTTTGAAACTTTCTTCAAGAGAATGTTTCATAATTTTAACTAGCGAATAGATTTCGAGTAAATATTTTAATTAACTTTTTTTGTCTAGATATTCTTGTAGTCCGGAAATAGTTATTTCTGTTGTTGTCAATCTTCTTCTAATTCCTTGTAGAAAAGAGATATACTAATTGAGAAGGCTCTCGAAAGAGAGAAAAAAAAAGTATTCTATCAGAAATAAATAATTATACGAGTTGATATACTTGACAAAAATTATCTTTGAAGGTTATGTCTTAGTCAAGATATGAATGTTTTTTTCTCGTATCAAGTAAAAGTTAAATTGAAAAAATTTACAAAATATTTTTCACGAGTTTTGAAGAAATTCAGATCAATTTCATGACTAATGCTTAAAGTTGCAGTCGACCGAATAATTCATATTCAATTAGACATCACGCTCTATCGAATAAAAATAAGAAGAACTTCCTATTACCTTACGTTTGGGTACAGTTTAGTCTGACATTTATTTAAGAATTTTTACAACATCGATGAATAGACTAAAATGAAAATGTGTGTACTCTAATTTTTTTTTTCTTTGTCACAGAAATCATGTACTGTATATTAACATACAAAAAAAAAACAAAAAAAATAATTCTAATGCTAATTTATAACATAGTCGCTTCAAGTAAACCAAAAGAAATCTTCTTTCAAAATCAATCCAATTAAGTATGTATCATATTTCAAATATTTATGATTTGAAATTCGAAATACTTATAATAAAAACTAATCAATATTTGTTGAAGATTTGTATAGGACTTATACTTTTCACTGCACTTCTTATATTCATCTATTTCATATATTTAAAGAAGAACATAACCGATGAAAGAAAATAAAAATTAGAAGGTACCTATTTGATCTTTTTATTATATCGGTATCTATATAACCTACATAGTAAAGACAAAGAGTTCATCGAGTTTTAAAAAATCTTCGGAACCATGATTCCGAGTCCATTTTCAGTTCCTACAATATGTCGTTAGAACTAATGCTATATCTAAGGAACTAATATATATATAGAATGACTACCGAAATTGTTCAATGCGATTCACTTTGAAAAAAACAAGAATTCAAAGAGTAATTTGAGTAGAGAAAAATATTTTCATAAATGATTTTCAAATTCTTGAAGATAGAATGTTTAGAAAATCAATTGGCAATACTATCTTTTATATCATTCATTTTTTCTAGTCGAATTCTTTTTAGCGTTTAAAGATTGTAGGATGTGGATGTATGTCTTCTTCTTCATCTACACACCTCTACTAGAGTAATTATCATTAAAAAGAATTTCCTGTTTTCTTTTTTTTTTGGACCTATGAACTTCTACAAATAACAACAATGAACAAGTTCATTACTTAATAGATAATTATCTTAAAATTACAAAACAGTAGGAGTAATGATTGTGTACAACTGACAAATGATGATTTTATCGCAAAAAAAAAAAAAAAAGGAAAATTAAAGGACTATTTGTCGTACACTTTGTGATTAATAATTAAGATGTTCATTGAATTCTATTACGTACATTTAGTAGTTTAACAACATGACAATGAAATTTAAAAAAAAACAACCATTTTACAAAATAATTCATTGTCATTTTTTCATTTTATTGAATTATAATATGTGCGCTATTTGTGTTTCTTTTTTATTGCTTCTTGACAACATAATCTATATCGAATGGGAACAAAATCAATAAATCTTCATGTTCGTCATGAGTTAAATCAACATAAAAATCTTCAACTTGAATCATTATATTTACGTGAAGCTTACACACGTATTCAAGCATGGAAACAATATCAAGATAAAATATCACAAGAACGTTATAATTGGCCACCACCAATTAATGGTAAAACATATAATAAATATGAAGAAATCATTTATAATGTAAATACAAATAATTATAATTATGATTCATGGTTTCATCGTAATATTTATAAAAATTTTCTAATAAAATCTACTCAACGAAAATATACGAAATATGATTTTGATAAATCTATTTCATATAAAGAAACAAAACTTGAAAAAGAAGTAAAACAATTAAAAGAAAAATTAAAAAATTTTCAATTCTATCAATTAAATAATATTTATCTTAAACCAATGCGTCCTGTTTTACCATCAATATGTTATTGCTTATATAATGGTATTAGTCAAGAATTTGAAGGTCGTTTAAATTATTTAAATAAACGAAAAATTTATCCACCTAATGAAAAATATTATGAACCATTATGTTCATCATGGGATATAACAAGGAATATATGAAAAAAAAATTCTATCGAAATGAATAAAAATATACAGTTGATAAGATTATAATAACTTCATACAGATTTACCTTGTAAACATCCATCGTTAGTTTTTAATTAAAAGGATTTTCTCAAAAAATTGAAAAGATTTTTTTTTGTTAAGTTTTAATGATGATTTTGATAGAATTCTTTCTGTTCAATAATGAATTAAGAAACATATTCTGAAAATCCAAAACCTAGTTTATCAGAATCCAGATTTTCAAAATACAGGTTTCTTTTGACTAAACAGGATGATAGAGTGACTAATTCTGTACAATATGAGATATCTCCGAGCTTTACCATTTTCGGATTTTTCTTAAAATTAATGTAGTTCAGTCAAAAAAAAAAAAATGCTCGGAGACATCTGAAGATTTTGAGAATACAGTAAGAGTTTTATTTTTCTTTAATTATTTATGGTATTTATCATTTCAAATCTATATAATCAATATTTGAAGTCATTGTAATGCTGAATATATATTAAAAGTACATGATAACATTTATTTAAAAAAAAGAAAAAAAAAGAAATATTTATAGACAAATACAAAACAATAATTTTTGTTTTCTTTATATATTTTTAATTACGTTCTCTTTCTCGAATATTTTTATTTCGTTTAAAATCATCATTATTATCATTAACAGATGTTGAACCTGAAGATGAACAATGATTTATTTCATGATTTAATAAAGATGATGAAGTTGATGGTGAAATTGAATAAGAATGTTCATGAAGTGTTGATGATGTTGATGATTGAAGTAAATGTGTAAAATCATTAAAATAAAGTAAAGGAAGTGTTGATGTATTAGAAATTTGTTCATCTGATCGATGAGAATCCATTGAACTACAAATACTATTTTTACTACTTGTATTATCATCTATAGATACTTGTATAAGTTGTTTTTGATTATTATCTAATGATGATGTTGATGATGTTGACATTTTTCTTATACCTAATTTATGTTCAGCTGCTTCAGCATTTGATATATTTTCTGCTTTTTTCCATTTTGTACGACGATTTTGAAACCTAATATTAAATTGTAAAAAATATTCATTTTAATTGTTTTTATTTTTTTTTATAGTCTTAATTTTAAATAAAAATATACCAAATTTTAACTTGTGTTTCAGTAACTGTAAGTAATGTTGCCATTTCAGCACGTTCAGTTGATGATAAATATTTTTTATCTTCAAATTTTTTTTCAAGTTCAAATATTTGTTTACCTGTAAATGTTGTTCGAGCTTTTTTCTTTTTTTTCTTTTGTATATTAATTAATAAATCTTCATTATTATTTGTTAAAATTGATTGACAATATTCTTCTTTATAACTTTTTATTGTATCACCAAGTATATCATTAATATAAAAACTTGTTATACGATTATTTGTTCGTGGAATTTTTGGTAATAAGTTTATCGATGAAAAATATTGTTGATGATAATCATTTGTTGATATTGGCATTATAGACATTATTGAAAACGCAAAAACAAAGGACAAAAATAAAAAGAAACGAATATAGAAGTCAATCTGAAGAAAACTATTTCGAGTAATGAGCACTTGATGTCAACGTATAAGCCTTTTATTTAGACAATTAACAAATTATCAGATGTATATATATATATAGATAACCTAGCCTGAAGGAATCTTGAGAGAAACAAAAAAAACAACAAGAAACAAAAAGAAAAGAAATTCCTATGGATTTGTATTATGATTAGGGAATCAATTTAATTCCTTGATGAAATAATCGATTAACAAATAATTAATAAACTATCCATTCTGTATGTCTGTTAAAACTTACTTTTATATTTGACCTCACTTCACCTACGGCATCTTTTACTATCAAAATTAGTCATGCGCGAGTACAGAGAGAGAGAGAAAGAGAACTAGGAAAGAATCGTCATTATTATCATCATTACTCCCTTGCTCTTTCTCTCTTTTTCTGATTGCTAAAACTCACACGTGTCAAATTACAATTGTCAGGTGTACAAGAGACAAGAACGATGATAATAATGCTCTATTTGTCTTCAATGAGCATCCAGCGGAAAGTTATAGAAGTTAAATGAGTTCTGGATTTTTTTTTCTCTCTCTCTCTTCTTTGTCAAAACCACTAATTGAGAGTCAAATGATAATGATGATCATTTCAAATTACCATTCATGCGAAGTACTATATAGAAGACAAAAAAAAAAAGGAAAAAAAAAAGACTAATGATAATTTATGCTGTGGATGACTAATTCAATCTTATCTCTTTTAACATATGTAATCATCGATTAACGAGAGGTATTATTCAACTATATATATATATATATATATATATGTAAGAAAAGCCTATTAGGATAATGATTATATCGAGTCCTGTCGTCTTTTTTATTTGTAAGTGTTCTCTATTTGTCTGCTTGCAGGTGTACAAAGTCCTGCCCTTGTCTTTTACTAGTTTAGCTATGGTTTTTTTTACCTCTACTATCTAACTCATCATTGTTGTGTATATGTTTATTTTTCCTTGTCTGTTTCTTTTTTTTTTTTTTTTTTCTTTTTATATTCACAACGCACAATCAATTTGAGAGGAAGTATGAAAGAGTTGTTACTCGAGCAGCAATTAGAGACATTAAATAGGTTCCGCTTTGGCACTCTACAACATTGTCATCATCGAATGACAGACAGACAGACGACATAAAAGACAAGAAGATATGGATGCTATTACTTGGTGTGATGCTTAAAGCTTCTCACTCATCTTTTTACTTTTTTTTTTTTTCCTCACTTATATCGTGTTCTATTGTCTTTTTACTATACTCAAGTAATTATAATACAATCATCTAGTCTATCAATTAACGATATAGACAGTTGAATATATCAAAAGAATATCTAATGCATATATTTTTGCTTAACAAAAAAAAAAAAAGAAGCCATTCAACTTATTCATCAAACTAAACTAATAATGACAAACTATCAAAAGAAAAAAATGAAATTCAAAATATAAAGATGAATTCTTGTTGAGTATATATATGAATAAATAAATGAGAGATATACATACTTTATCTAATGTTTTTTAATTGATAACTAACTATCATTTATACCAGAAAATGAAATTCCAACTGTATGAAACCATTAGTAACTATGCAAAGAATCTCGACATGTATACAATTGATTAATATGAAGAATGGATGGTTTCTTTTTTTTTTGTTTTATTTTTCGAATGATGAATCTATTCGTACTCATTTCATTATAGATAGGGGAATGAACAAAAATATGATATGAAAACAATACTGATAACAGAATATAAAATCATATAAAGATATCTTTCAATAATGCCAATTATCTTTTATTCTTCTTTTCAACAAGTTTGATTAATAGAAGAACAAAAAAAAAAAAAGAAAATGAACATGATCTTACATAATAAATATCAGTCTATTTGACATGAATATATAAAATAAACTAGTATCATATCATTTCGAGCTAATCATTATTGATCGATTGTTGGTATGATTATTTAGAGTAAGAAAAAAAAAAAAACAAGTAGTGTAAAGGGATTATATCAAGGGCTATTCTTTGAAGAATGAATGTCGATGCACTTTATCATGTCGACAATATTTAGATTACTTCATACATACCATATGGAATGATATGCTGTCTTTTATAAACTAATATGTATGATAAAAGAAAAAAGATTACAATCTATTTAAACAGACTAGTTTTTTTCTTTTTAATGAGGTTCTTTTTATTATTAATATTCTTAAGCGTTTTTTTTCATAGTCATCATGCATGATATTCATGTAACTACTGTCATCAAAATTGACATTAAGTTATTAAGACTTTCTGCAAAAAAAAAAAAAAAGAAAAGTAGAACACAATGGATGTGACAATTTTAAAGCCATACAAATGAGATATGATTTATATAATTAGACTTTATTTACAAAAATATCTAATTAAAATTTTAAAATAAAACAAAAATAATTATTAAAACTTGATTTTTTATATTTGATTAATTCTTGAATATTTTATTTGTTTGTTTTATTTTTGTTTTGGAAATATTAATTATTTAATATTTATTATTTGTCGATTGATATCTTGACAACATAATCATAGATAACAGATAACTTATTTATAACACAATTTTAGATTTAGAATAAGATTAATTATTCGGATCATTTGGTTCTTTAAAATTAGGTCAAATTCTTACTAAAATTTTTTACGTATAAATTATTATTATTATTATTATTTATTAATTAATTAATAGAAAAATTAACACATCATAGTTAAATATTATTTTATTTTCGACAAAAAATGAAAATCATTGATTATAAATTAATTCTGCTCGATCAATTGTAAAGAAAAAAAAAAAGAAACAGTCAGTTTACATTCAATCAAGATTGATTCTCATGAGTAATATGACACGATATAATCATCGTAGAATATTTCAGCACGAGCATATATATATATATATATATGTATATATTTATATTTATATTTATGTATTGTATATAGGCTGAGTTAGTACAAATAACACATCGTAGACAAAAAAGGAAACCTATTAAAACTAACACATTTCTTTTTCTTTCATCAAGTCATTAATATTGACATTTGTTTTCATTCATTTTTTAACTTTTTTTTCTTTCTCTTAGATAAAATAAATGTTTGTATTGATCGTTCCTCGTATTCGGCAATGAATAGTTATATTTCTATTGGATATTATGTCTCAAACAATCATTAGGTTCTAAATAAAAAAAAAAAAAAAAAAAGAAGAAAAACGAGTATTGGCACCCGAACAAATAGACAAAACATATGTTAGGCAAAGTTAAAAGAGTCGGAAATTATTTCTGTATATGTGTTAAGAGAACGAGTAAGAGATATAACTGTCTATACATAATTACCAGTTAGTTTTTACTATTGATTTACTTTGATGTTCATTATTTCTAGGTTATTCGTATATATGTATTCAATCTTCTCTTATTTCCTGTAATGACTCCATTTGGAATGACATTTGATAAGATTCGGATGATGTCAGTAGCCAAATGATGAGAATATGGTCTATTAACGATTGACATTCATTGTTTTTTGTTTTCTATGGATCTTTTTGCAGTTATACTTATTAGTATAACAATATTAACAATTTGTGGAATTTGCCTTTTTATATTAATTTGTGCATTACAACCAAAAATTATACGGTTAGTTTGAAAAACAAAATAAAATAATTACTTTTATTTAATAGCGAATATATAGATATCATTTTTTGTTTCTTTCAGTTATTTTCATCGAAAAACAAATAAAACATATTATATTACATCTTCGAAAAAAGAAAACGAAATTCAAAATGATTTCAATATGAATAATTTTGATTTAACTACTAAATCCATATCAGATGACTTAGATAAACGAGCGTATTTAAAAATATTAGAACGAAGTGTTAGAACAGGACGACGAATACAAGATGAAAAAGACAATAAAAATCATACTACTACTACTACTACTAATAATAATAATAATAATCCTCATCTAGATTTATTTTATTTTCCTGGTCAATGTATGAATAAAAATTCATCTTCAACAATAACTAATATATCAAGAAGTATAGAAATTTGATTAGAAATTAAGACAAAATGATAAAAAAAAAGAAGAAAAAGTTATTGATTATCTTCTTGCAACCAAGGTAATGGTACACTTAAATCAATATTGCCACCACATAAAATAATACCTACATTACGAATATTTGGATCTAATTGATCAAAATAAGTTAATAAAGCACCAAGTGATAATCCAGCAGCAAGTTCAATAACTAATTTAAGTCGTTCAAATGCAAATCGTGTTGCATTAATCATTATTTTATCGGATATAACAAATACTTGTTTTTCAACTAATGAACACATTATTGGAAATGTAAGTATACCACATTGTTGTAAACGACATGCTTACAAAAAAATGTATATTTTTAAGCAAAAAAAAGAAAAAGGTTTTTTTGTTTTTCAAATACCTTCACATTTTGTTTTAAGAAATTGAGAAGGTTCAGGCCATAGACGTTTTTCTTCTTTTAAACATTCTTCAAGCATTTTTCCTTCAGGTACACATGCATATATTCGAATATTTGGATTAATACGTTTAGTATATAAAGCAATACCACTTATAAGACCACCACCACTTACTGGTACTAAGATTGCATCAAGATTAGGTACTTGGTCAAGAAGTTCAACGGCAATTGTTCCTTGACCTAATTATTCAACAAAGAAAAAAAAAAAACTTCCGATTGAATTAAATCATTCTTCAATATTCACTTACCAGCAATAACATCTGGATGATCAAATGGTGGTATAATTAAAAAACCACGTTCTTGACTAATTTGTAAACAAACCGATGTTCGACTTGCTGGTATTGGTTCACAAATAACTATTTCTGCACCATAATTTTCAATAGCATCTAGTTTATTTTTTGGTGTACCTTGGGGAACAACAACAACACATGGCCGTTTAACAATTGATGCAGCATAAGCTAATGCTTGTCCATGATTACCGGATGAATGTGTAACAAAACCTTTTAAATTTGGGTCAACTTTCATTGCATTAAGTACAGCATTAAGAGCACCACGACTTTTAAATGAACCTGTACGTTGAAAATTTTCACATTTTAAATAAACATTTCTTCCTGTTAATGTATTTAATAATGTACTTGTTAGAATAGGTGTAATTGGTAACGATATAGAACGAAGATGACTTGCCGCTATATGAATTTCAGCCAGACTAGGTATTTCTTTTTCATCCATAATCAATATTAAATATTCTTGAAACAAAACAACAACAACAACAATCAAAATATTCGTTTTTTTTTTAATTTCTTTTAAATATTTGACTGCTAATGTCTTTGTTTTTTTCTTTTCTCAATACACACGCACACACCATATAAGCGCATAACAAATGATATCGAAAACGAAAAATATGACGAAACATAAAGATAAAGAAAGGAAAAAGAAAACTAATGTTTGTGAGAACAGGTACAGAAAAAAAAACGAGCTATAGACAAAAAACAAATCAAAAAGAACACAATACACATATTTATTTTTAAAAATTCGACAGATACTAAATCGTTCTCATCATTGTTTTTTTTTTCTATTCCAGGATAATAATGGGTATATTCTATGTATATTTATATATATATATTTTATTTTTTTGTGCATGTGTTTTTATCAGTCTTTTATATACAAATTTAATTAACCTAGACTGTTCTCTGAAAATGTTATTCGGTGGTTTTATATTGTTTTTTCTTTTTTTTTTTTTTTTTATACAATAAATTAAAAAAGCCATTGCGTCTTTCTTTTTGTTTCTTTTCTCCGCTTCAAACAAAGCAATACGTTCAAGCACAGACAATAGCAGAAAAAATTAGAAAGAGAATGAGAGAGAAAGAAAAAAAGAGCATAAGCAAAAGTTTTTTTTTTTTTTTGTAATAAACAAGTTGATATAATTGACAAGAGAAAAGAAATTATTTGAAATACAATGATACATGCACACACACACACACACACACACACGCGCACTCAATAACAATGAACAATAGAGAATAACGGCAAGATTTATCCATTGTATCGTTTAGTAGGGATAAACAGTGAATCTTTTTCTTTTTATTTGTGTAGTTATTGTTTTTTCCTTTTTTACCAACACCAAAATCACTGTACAAAAAGAAAAAGATAATGAGTAGATATAAAGGTATAGAACCGATTTGACAACACTAAAATTAGAAAATAAAAAACAAATATTAAATATAGTTTTATTATGTATTAATATTTGTATTTAGAAATGCTCGACAAAGAATTAGTTAGACTGGAAGTGAGCAAAATCATATTTTTTCCGTGATTATAGACAACTACAAGGTTATTTTGCCTCAAGAGACAATCACACCAAATATTTTTTTTTTCTGTATACACAAAACCCAGAAGGATCACAGTTCTTTGACAAACGAATTCACTTTCTTCGATAAAAAGAAAAAATCTCAGGTCACACAGGTCTGAACACAATGACTAAGAATTTGAGAAAGAGAATAGTATTGATGTTTCTCTATTTATATCCCTCGATACATGTTATATTAATCGACTATTATGATGTGGCTTTGTGTGCTGTCAGCTAATAGAGATTTTTGTCTTGCATGTTTATTAGGAATTATCAGACTGACCTTCATATTTAACCTAAGGAGACAAACAATTAAGTTAGAATGAAATCTCATGATATCGAAGATCCATATAACCTAAAGCAAATTTATTAATCTTTCGACATTTAATCCTTCTACTATGAATAATCAAAATATACGATCATAATATTTCTTATTGAAAGAATAATTTATTTTATTGTTTATTAGTTTTTCTTTCCTTTAACATGAGTTGTAATTTGTGACCTTTTTTTTTTCTTCTTTCCTATTAAACAAATGAGATTATCTATTAACTTACATGCCGTATATGATGTATTGAACTGTTCTTAAGCAAATAATGCCGTTATAAAAAAAAAAAAAAAATTATTTTCTCGTTTGTTTATTATTTGTACGTCTTGTACGACGATTAAAAAAACAACAACATCTAAATTAGGATAAAAAAAAAAAGAAAACCAAAATTTTCAATAATTATTTCATTTCTTTGATTTATGTCTTACTTTGTATCACTAATAACATCAACATTAGCTGGAGATGATGATGTAATAATATGTGCATGTTCTCGATCAGCACGATCAGTATCTTCATCAGGTGAACTTATTAACTAGAAAAAATATTTATTTCATAGAATTAAAAATTAAATTTAATAAAAATAATAATAAGCAATAGCGATTATTAAACTATGCGACATTCATTCTATAGGGACGGGTAGACAGACGATGACATAATTAAATACCTGTAATGATCCATGTACTTGTTGTGTTGATGGTGAAAGATGAGTATTTAAAAATCCTGAACCAGTTTTGCCCGTCTGAGAGAAAGAGATAGGGTGGGAATGTTGTTTTTTTTTTGTTTTTGTTTTAAATAGATTATCTGATTTTCATAGATTAATATATTCTTTTTGGGAAAGAAGCACTTACTTTATTTAATTGTCGTGCTGCTGGACTAGAGGATGTTTCCGGTTGAGTTGATGTTGGATATTGAGCATTATTAGCAGAAGCCTATTATAAAAAAAATAAGAAGTATTAAAATAAAAAGAAAAAAGTTTTTTTTCTGTTTTTTTTCATTTAATACTTTATTTGTTAATTTTTGCATTTTTTCTACCCAATCAAAATTATAATCACAAGCATAATTTCTAGCATCCATTAAATCTTTGAATAATTTTCTCAAATATTCATACTAGATACAAAAACAGAAAATAAAGAATTTGAAAAACAAAAAATTATATATTCTTACATTAGGAGTTTCAAAAAAATCTAAATTTCGTACATATTTTAAATATTTAGCAAATTCTTCTAAAAACAAAAAAAGAAAATTATTATTAAAATGTAAAATTTATTTTTATTATTTACCAGGTTGACTCTGACATAATACATCAATATGAGTTGCACGTTTAGTATCACCTATTTTTTGATAACGTTCTTTCAATGTTTCAGCTTTTAATCCTTGCCACTAGAAAAAAAAAAAACAAAATGATTTTCATAGATTAAAAACTTAATATATAGTTAAGAATTTCCTATAAAAAACAGATTAGATGTCAGACAAAATAAAAATACTGATTTTGTTATGAAAAATATTTCTATCGTGTTTTTATTTAAAGGGCAATGAATGGACACCTATCACTTCATACTATCTGTCTAAACTTAGTTAAATTTCATTAATGATCTTAGTAAGAAATCTTTTCAATTGATGACATTGAGCAATCTATATTAAAAAACAGTCTTATCCTTGAAAAATCATTTTTGTCAAGATAAACTTATTACAAATATCTCAATGGCATTATAATTCATATTTCATTTTAAATATAATACAATTCAACTTAGTAACATTTTAGAATTCGAATATATATATATATATTACAAATCATACCGGTAAACTACCACGTAAAAAATACATAAACATATGCCCCAATGCTTCTAAATCATCTCGACGACTTTGTTCTATAATAAAAAAAAGAAAGAAAAATTATTTTAATATTAAAATAGAAATCTAACCTTTTCCAAGATGAGTATTAATACTCATATATCTCGCTGTACCTAGAAAAAAAGAACCAACATGAATTTTAAAAAAAACTCAAAATATTATTTTATCATAAACAAACCCGTTAAACTTTTATGTTCCCGAAATGGTATATGTCGACCGGTATCAGGATCGATATATTCTTTAGCTAATCCAAAATCAATAATATGTATCAAATGTTGTTTACGTGTAGATGAACGTCCAATAAGAAAATTTTCAGGTTTAACACTTCAAAATAATAAAATATGAATTTTCTTTATTTTTAAAATTAATTTTAAAAAATAAAATTTACTCTCGATAAATTAAATTTTTTGAATGAACATATTCCATACGTGTAATCTAAATAAGTAAAACAAAAAAATATTTTATCTTCTCATATGAATATATTTTTATACTAATTGAATAGCGATCATAAGGACGGTTTTAAGTGAAAATTTTCGATCGCAATTATCAAATAAATCTTCAAGAGATGGTCCAAGTAATTCAATAACTAAAGCATTATATTTTCCACATGGTCCAAAATAATGTACTTGTGGAATTCCTTCTACATTAAAAACAAAAAATTGAAACATATATTTCATAGTTTTCTATTTATTAACAAACCACAATTTCCAAGTTGTCGATAAAATCGATATTCAAGATGAAGTTGTGGTGCACGAGATTTCATAGGTTCCTTGAAAATAGAAAAGATAAAATCGTTCAATTTCATACATTCATCGTTTTCTTTTTGTTAAATTAAACTTACTAATTTAATTGCTACATGTTCATTATTATACAAATTTTTTCCTAAACGAATTTCTCCAAAATTTCCAGCTCCTATACGTTTTCCTACACGAAAATTAGGTCCAACCATAAGCATAGCATTAGGACCGGAACTATTTGTAACAACATTTGGTGCTGTTGGTGTTTCATTCAATTTTTCTACTGTATTTGTTGCTAAACCTGGTCCACGTCCTGTACGTTGATCACTTTCTATAATTGATGTTTGTAAACCCGATACAGTTTGTTTTAAATTAGAATTACTTTGATTTATTATTTCATTTTCATCCATTCTTATCGTAATATAATAAATAAAAATGTTGACACCATGTATTCTGAAGAGTAAGAAAATATAATTAAATTAAAACAAAAATATAGAACAATCTAATGTAAACATTGGTGATGATATGATTTTTTCTTTTTGAGTACAACTCTAAGAATGCAACGATACTCGACTAATCAATCATTGAATTCTATGGACCAATAATACATTTATGGTACAAAAAAATAGAAAAAAAACGATTGCATAGATGGAGTTATACTACTTATTAATGACATCTATTTGAACGATCAAATTCAATGCTTGGTAACAATATATAATCGTTGATGTAAATGAAAGAAATGTAGAAAAATTTATTTTTGTAACAAAAACTTGTGCTTTAAAAGTGAATTATGACTGATAATATTAATAAATTATCACAAAATATCGATGGAAACAAACAGCAACAGACGGCTGCTTCTATTGTTAATTTGACAGATGACGGTAAGCTGTAGTAATTTTTATATTTTTGTTTCGAATCATCTGTTGTACTAAAAAAGAGAACAGACAAAATATCACCTTCAAATAAGGTACTTGTATCAAGATGTCTGATGTCTTTTATAGACAAGACAAAAACATAAGTCTGTTTCTTGGCGATTATTTAAATTAAAATTTTTTTGAAGATTTTTAGTTTTTCAACGAAAAACCTATCTCCGTTAATTTTTATTGAATCGATCAATTGAATTATTTGAGGATAATTAAAAATCGACCATTTTTTCAATATTTATTTGAAAGATGAAACCTTATGTTAATCTTGTGACGTCTTTGATCAATCAATAGCGACACTTTTAGAGATGCGAAAACGCAATAGCAAGAAATCTTTTTTTTTTTCTTTCAAGTGTGTTGTTATTTATAATGATTGACGTTTTTTCTTCAAGGATAGTACAATATTTAAAGAATATATTTATTAGTACATTTTATCATTTATATTTTACATCAATATAAACTAATAGTTTTTCTTAGATAATACTAAGATATAGTTATTTTCTGCTTTGTTGAAAATAACGGAACTTTCTACCGGAATGAATGTATCGAAAGTTTTATTCATTTTTGATCTGCATGAAAATAGAGTCGTGCGAATGGGATCAAAATGTTTTAATGTTCTTTATGAAGATGAGTTCAGAAATTTCATCGAACGACAAATAAACAGATATTTATTATGTGCGCAAGTCGTTTTGAACAAGTGTTAAGAACGGTTCAACGGATTTATTTTGTAGAGCACATAAGTCTTTGCAATGTATGATGTAGAAGTAAAATTAGGAAGATTTTCTCAAAAAGCTATTTCGACATAAAAAAAATTCGATCTATGAAAAATAACAATGATAGATATGTGAAACAAAATTTCAGCATTCTCAATAGGAAAAGTTTCCAGTTTAAACTAATTTTTAAATGGTCTCAAAGTTTCTTTTACTGCTTATCAAAAACAAAAACAGTACGACATTTTTGAATTCATTTTCGGTTTCGGCATATTCGTTATTATAAAAATTTATTTAAGAACCTCTCTCAAAAATCGCATGAAATTTTCGGGAAATATTCAATAAACAAGATTGAAAAAATAGTTTATTTAACCGTTTGAAGTTCTCTTTAGGCACTCATTCGATACATTTTTATTTGAAAGAGCATGCGAACACTGCAATGCCGAGTTTTTGTTTTTCATTCTTACTTTTTATGCGAAGGAAAAGGATGACAAATACAGTACTTTGAAGAATGATCATCTATTTATAGAAATAGTTTTTTTTTTATATGATAATAAAAGCTTCATTAGAAAAGAAAACCAGATACTGCAGCTTCACATGTTCTTTCAACAAGTAATTGGCTACAATGAAGTTCCTTTTGAAAATTGTGAGATGGTCAGTTAGAAAAGCTCATTTTTGCTTTATATCATAGATGTGATTAAAATTTGGGATGCAGTATCAGCATTTATTGAATCTTATATGAAACAATCAAAAGTAAAATAAATATTATTTTTAATTTTTTTTTTTTATAAATTTTAATTAAATATAAATTAATTAGGGTATTATTATTCCTGGTTTTGGTACATTTAGTTTTATACATAAACGTATTGATGTTGGAAATAATAAATTTTTACTTATTCAACGACCTGCTTTTGTTTTATCAGAAAAAGTTGCACAAACACATAGTTTAAAATATACACATTATCCTATAAATGGTTCAATACCAATTCATCCATTAAATTATTTTTATATACAAACACAAACAATATATACACGTGATCAAATTGAACAATGTGTTAAACATGTTTTACAAGTATTTAATCGTTCTATAGTTGCACAACGTAATGTTGAATTTACATTTTCACATATTGGAAAATTACATATACGTAATGGAAAAGTTAAAATGAAATTTTTTAAAGATTTTATTAATTCAGTTGATGAAAATGGTGGAAAACATATTATTGATAATATGTGCAATGTAAGAAACAAAAAAAAAAACAAAATTTTTCATCAAAAGTGAAAAATAATTATTAATTATTTAGAGACCACATACATGTGATTCAGTTATGTCTGAACGAGAAGCAACTCGACCACCATCATCTTCAAATGTTATTCTTCCACGGTATGTTTTTTGTTTTTCAATTTGTAATTTATTCAGATCATAGTTCTAGTTGAAATTTTTCCAAACGAAAAAATTCAATTGAATTGAAAGATAAGCATAATGCTCATGTTGAGTATAACAAAAAAAGAACGAGCAAAAGTAAATTCGTTTAATGAAAATGTGAGCGTACAAATATCAGCTGTTAGGAAAAGAATGTACGTTAAACGCTGAAAATTAAAAAAAGAAGGGATTTAATTGTTAACAATCATAACAAATCGGTCTAATTCGAACTTTAATAAATTCCACTGTGACAAACTTAATTTCCATTCATGGCATTTTCAAGTTCCAAGTGTTGTTCATACTCTATTGTTTTTTAAATATTGTAACGCCACATATATGAGGAGGAAAAAATCGCCGAACAAAATTTTTTCGGTTACAAGCAGTTGTGATCGCGCTGCTCACTAAAATCGTGTTATGATGATGACCACTTCTGCTGGTATTTTAGGACTACTGCCACCCTCCATCTTGTTTTTAGGTGTAGCGCACGTCTCTGTAATAGAAACAAACAAACAAAAAAATATTGATCGTTAACTGATGGTATAGAAATAAACAACTTCATTAAAAAAAAAGATCATTTTATTTTTTGAGTTTAAACAAACTTCAGTGTTTACCGACAGATTGACAAAATAGCGTGCATGAAGATAAAACAGTTTTATCGATAATTATCATGAAGACTTCCTTATCTGCAGAACTTTCAGATATTTTGTATCATGTTCTACTGTTAAAATATTTTAAATAATATCTCAATCATTCAATTTTCTTGTGAATTTTGCATATGATCTGAATGTATCTTAAAAGTTTCAGAACACTTCAAGACTGAAGTCTTCGCTGTTTTCTACTCGATTAAAAAGAAGCTCTTGATAATCGGAAAAAAGAAAAGTAAATCATGAAAATATACTAATGACTGTACAAAGTTATGCATTGTACTTAAATATAGAGATGTGAAGTAAAACATGAGTTCAAAAATTTACATAACGCCGAATCTGACTGTGTATGTAGATTAATACTCTATCAGATTCTTCTTCAGAAGACGCAAATTTGTCATATTTTATTTTTATGCCATATGTGTAATTTTAATTTGTGCATCTTCAATTTATATTTGAAAAAAATTTGAATGTTATAAAACACCACAGTCAATATTCTCAAAATAAAGAGCAAACTAATATTCATAAACTATCTATGTGGTGTATTTCATCAAGAAAATTCAAAAATGAGACATATCCACTGCCATTCATTTGACTTTGATTCTTTACAAGGATTATTTTTTTTGAATAAGTTCTTTTAGCATAGACATATGTAAAAATATTGATTCTTTCAGCAGTTGACTATTCCATTGAAAACTAATCTTTTTTACTGATAACTTCTTTAAACAAAGATCTCTAGTGTTGATTTTTTCAAAGTATTTAGAGTAACTTAGCATACATGTAACATGTAAAAATTTGTTCGCGGAAAGTTTATTATTACAAGATACATGTGTTTTAATTTTGCGAAGTCATGTCTCTTAGGAATAATTTGATACCAATAGAAATCATTGTTGATCCTTATTTTCTGTGTAGACTTAACAGTCGTATTGGTAATTCATCAATGCAAGTAATTCAAGAAGAAAATCAAATTGATGATGAAGATCAAGAACAATTACAGCAAGGTAAAAATAAGATAATTTATTTATATTATTTGTTTTATACAAAAACAAATTCTTTCTTCATTTCATACAGATATTATTCGAGTTAAGAATGATGATTTTAAATTACCACCTCTTACTGAAACATCGGGAGGTAGAATTTCTTGAATGTACACATATTGATTTTCTTTTTTGAATATCACCTATTAAATAACATCAATAGAAAATAGTAAACTATATTCTATTTAGCATTTAGTTTCCGGAAAAAAAGAAATTAGTCTACTATAGAACGGAAATAAGAAGAAAGAAAACGCCGAGTTCTGTGCTTCGTTTTTTCTTTTCTAATTTCTTTTACTCATTGTAATAATACTCCTTTTTGATTGCACATATGTTTGATGTCAAAAAGAAATCTGCTCGTCGTCAATCGTCTATAGGACGATTTGATTATTCAAATCAAACAATTTTATTTCATTCTTACATAGAACCAATGAATTCTACAACAACATCATTATCATCAAATGTAATAAAAACAACTGGTACAGGAACTTCAATAGATAGTATTGTTCCAATTGCATCACTTTTTTCTTCAACGGATTTTGTTCAACCATCTACAACAATTAAAAAAACTCCACCACCACCACCACCTTATACTCCAATGAAACGATTAGTATCAGTTCATCAAACTGAACAAGAAAATGAACAAACATCAATGTAAGATTGAGATTTTTTATTTCAATTTTTGAAGATTAAAAAAGAACGGAGCTTGTTAGCGCAACCTCAGTGAGGACTGAAATGTGAAACTTACATATTCCGTATAACTTATAAAGCTTAGAACGAATGTAATGGAACAACCAAAGGTTTATTTGCTTATTAATCAACGTTACTGACAAAATATCAAAATTATTTTCGATATGATTAAATTGATATGAGTTCTTCTGTATATAAAACTAAATAGAACATTGATTAGTGAACTGATGGAATATTATAAAAATATCAGTATTTTATAGGGCAAAGCCATAGAAGTAAATGACTTTTAAGACATTGAATATTTCAAGAGGGAATACATTACAATTTAGATTTGCAAGAGTACTTCACCTAAAAATTGAAGACCTCGGTAAAAACATCAACACACTGATTGGATAAAGTATAGATTCGAATCGAGGAAGAAACAGCGAACTTCAAACTCGAACTCTCTCCTATTTCTTCCTTGTTGCAAATCAATTAAGGATTCAACTTAGTTCTAATTATGAATCCAATAAAAGCTTGATCAGCGTTCTCTAGTTGAGGATGTTTTCTTGTAAGAAATCTTAAATAAGAACGTACAACATTGATACATAGCACAATCATTCTACAATGATTGAATAGATATAGAATGAAAACATAGGCTTCAAGTTTTTTGTAAAATATATTCATCCTAAAAAATGGATTTGAACAAATTTCGAACTCATATATATAAATGCTGACCTCATTACAGTTATTGGTTTTTTTTTACCTATGACTTTTATATTTTCCTTTCTGTCAGAATACAGAACATGATTCTAAATTTTAATTACTTCTGTAACAAAAGAAAAAAAAATTGTCAATAATGATTTTCTTTTATAACACAATATTCGACATTGTATTTCTTTATAAGTAATTAATTTACAAAAAAAAAAACTATTTTTGTTTTTTTTGAATCTAATTTAGAAATCCTCCTGTTATACGATCAACAAATGAAAGTATTTCTTCGTTGGGTTTTACACGTACAGGAACAGATCGTATAAGTGCACGTGATCGTATATCATCATCATTAAATGTTTATCCTCAACAATATCAACATATACTAACTAAACCTTTAACATCATGTGATCAACATGATATGAATCAAGAACTTTGTTCTGTATGTCATCAACGTGCTAAACGAAATATACCAATTTATTTACATGAAGAAAAACGTATGCGTGAAGCTGAAGAAGATAAATTACTTGAAGAATATCAACATAATCGAGATATTGAAAAACAAAAACAACATGAAGTAAATCAATAAGAAAATTTTGTTGTTTTTTTTTTCAAAGTTTTCTTTATTTATTAGGCAGCTATGAAAGCAGCTCGAGAAGAAAAACAAAAAATAGCTGCTGTATGTAATAAAAAAAATATATATTTGTATAGAAAGAATAAATCGATTCTTTATATTTATTTTTTTTTTTGATAGTTCAATTTAGGTATTGCACAAGCAACACGAGCTAAAAAATTAGAACGACCACAAACAACTGATATACCAGTTAAGATTTCTTATATTAAATTCAAAAAAATTTTTTAAATTTTTTCATATTTTAGCGTTCAATTATATTTCGAAAACGTGCTAAAACACCTCCTGGTTATATTCGACAAAAAGATTTTGCTAAACAATTAGAAACTCAAATTAAATTAAAACAAGATGAACAACATTCAGAAAAACGAGATAAAGATTTTATTGAACGTTTAGAACAAATACAATTAGCTGAATCGTATATTGAAAATGCTTTTTTTTTATTTTACTTTTCAATGAACATTTTTTTTTTACTTTAGATTGGCACAAGAACGAGATAATTATTTCAAAAATAAACGTCGTCATCAAGAAGAATTAAAAAATGCTTTAGACAATCAAGTAATTCAATTCTGTCGGATAAAATGATCACATTGCATCTAAAAAAAACCACTTATATCGTTCTGTAGAACAACACATGGTGCATTGAGCACCATATATCAGTTAAGGAATATTATAATGATTGTGAATAATTTGACTGAATATTATGACTCAGCATGTCTTATAACCAATCTATATAAAGATTTGTTTAAAGTTACTTCAATAGAGTTTTGTTTGATCCTTAATCGTATATGTCTAATGATTCTCAGAATAGCTTTCTTCGTAAGCCAATACTTTAATATTTTAACTAGCTTCTATAATTTTTCGCTTTCGTACAGCTCGAGAAGTGTACGGGAACTGACTATTACAAAGATTAATTTTTATTTTAGTGCTGTCTTATGAGAATTAAAAATATTTGTTTTCCTTTTTCGAAAGATCTATGTATATAAAATCTATAAAAAAATAAAAAGTTACAGAAGCTAGTAAAAATTCTAAGATTTTGGGTTACGAAGAAAACTATTCTGAGAATTATTAGATATAGGCCAAGTACGAATTGCTCTACAAAACGATATAAGCGACTTTTCAAATGCAGAATGATTATCTCATCTGACAGGATCTTTTTCTGTTTTTTAATTTTTGATTCTATAAATAAAAATTAGATTCGTAATAAACCTACTGAATTACCTACATGTGAATCCGAAACACCTTATTTTGGTTTGCATGATGTGTCACCTGAACAATTACAAGAACGTCGTCTTCATGCAATAGAAATTGTTCGTCAACAAAAAGATCTTATTGAACAACGACAACGACAACAATTACTTAAACAAATACGAGATCAAGAATATGAATTAAAAATATTAAATACTATAAAGAAAGAGTATATATTCAATTGAATCATAAACAATAAAGAATAATTTCTATTTGTTTTGTTTTTTTTTTCGTTTGTTAGTCTTTTATCGGACAATCATGAACGAAATCGTCGTGATTTAACAATACGTAAAGATCTTGAAATAAATTGGATAGAAGCTACAAATGAAAAACATAAACATGATCAAGATGAAAAAATGTTTTTAAAAGCTCCACAAGGTGTTCTTATACATGAACAATGTGATCAATATAAACGATGTGTTCAATGTCAACGTAATTTAAATAATCAAGGTAAAAGTAATTTTTGGAAAGATACACGATATATACCTGGAACGCATATCATGGTTTAAAGATTAATTAATACATGCACATGCATTACCCGGTTATCATCAATAAAAAATAAAAAACACAACAAACATTCATATTTCAAATCTGAATAACATATTTTTATGTATTTTTTTTGTTTTGTTTGCCTTATTCTGATAAATAAAATACACGATGAACTCAAGAGAATGACTACTTCACAGGAAGTAGTTTAGTAAACATGAATCATTTCGGTTAAATATGGATGGATTGCAACTTTTTAGTATGATTGAAATTTTGGTCGGTATTTTGCTAATCACTTCTGTTCTTCTCGACCGATTTGAGTTTCCACTGTCACATCAAATTTCAGTTCATACTGTCGCTGAGTTATGAGCCTTATACTGTGAAAGGATGGATGTGGGTGTGACTGGGAACATTATCTTCATTAACCCATATCCTTTTTGAAATGTTTTAAATCTTTTCAATGCCGGATTAACTCGGAAAACTATATAAATAAATAAAAAGCAAATTATCACATATAGAAGTAAAGATTTATTTTATCAAGCAGGATGTCGGTAAGAGAGTCTATAATCATACTCATACCCTTGAAAATCTGTTACTGTATACACGTTTTCTAATTACGAAACGATAAAAGTAATTCTCTTTATTAAAATAAAATTGTACAATATCAAAATTACAAAAGATAATTTTATTCATTTCTAATTAGAAAAATTTCACATGTGTCATTGTTATCGTCCATAATTTTCATTGCTATAGGTTCACTAATAAGTATAATATCATCACATAGTCGATTTAAATAATTATACATTTGTTTTCCATTAGATACAGCTGAACAGGCACACATAGCTGCTGTAAGAACTACGCCGGCAGCAATCAAAGGAATAGATAAGCCACGAACAGTATTTGTGACTCCCCCGCTAACGCCTCTAAGAATATCATCAGACATGGAAACACCAGCGATACCAACAGTTGCTGCAGGTCTAAGGAGAACTGATGTTCCAGCATTGACGTTCGATGCAATTGCAGGAGCTCGTAATTTAAATGTACTTTTGAATGCTGATGTTTTCAAACTATCTTTATCAATTTCAATGTCAAAGTTCTCGAGATATTCTTTTAGTTCATCTTTCTTACCAGTCCACCAAGCCATGAAACGTGAACGATTATTAATGCCAAATACTTGACGAATTTCTTCACGTCCTAAATATCTTGGTATTAAATCAGCAAATGGTACAACAGCAGCTACTCCAGCATATATTTTATATTTCATAGTCAAACCAAAAACAGTACTCACATTGACGACCACACCTCATTATCACATCCACCTTATTGCAGTTCGAGAGAGTTAACTAAAAGATGATGCTAAAGTGGATCCCAAGATCGATAGAAGAAAACAATATTCTTCTGACTGGTAACAATAACTGCAGTGTGTTTCAAATTCGAATTTTACAGGGATTGTCATAACAGCTTTTTCTTCTTAGTTGTCTACAATTTATAGAGTTTGGCAGACACCATTCTTATTATGTATGTGTTGAGCTTTTTTCAAATTTAAACAAGCCATCTAGTTGTCGCTATAATATGAAAGATATGACTGTGGATGTTGGTGATGCCAGCGAAGATGTGTATGTGCTATTCAACCCTACACTCATACCTATTCAAAATAAAGCCAAATATAATGATATTAAAATGAATATGTTTAATCATGGGCACGTTTTCTAATTTATCTATTTCTGAAATTGCTTGTCGATCTAAATCAAAAAATGAAATCTCTTCTAAAACTGTATCTAATGGAACATAACTAGGTCGACGAAGAGATTCATTTGATGGATAATAGTAAAGTATTGCTTCAAAATAAGCTCGATGGTGATCATAAAAATCTGCATTTTCTCATTCATTACAATAAAACATTCATTTTTGTTTATTATCTAATAATGTATTTGGACAATTTTCAAGAGTAGATAAATATGTTTGGTATTACTTCTCACTAACATTTATTGTATTCTATGATGCTATTGATCATAGATGTTTCTTTTTTCTATTGATAATGAATTGTGATTATTTCTATAAACTTCAATCAAACTATCATCTACAGAGATTAAGACTTTAGTGAAAAAAATAATAATTAAAATAAATTCAATGTGAAGGTGTGGGTGTAGAGTTTCTCTATTCCATCACACCCACATTCACACCCTACAACTTATCGATAGATCAATGTATTTTGAGTAAATCGAAATGAATATGTTGAAAACAGGCTTTTTCTTTCTGTGCGAATTACATAGAAAAAGAAAGACAAATGGTACTATAATACACTGTAGAAGAAAAAGCAAAATAATCAACCCTTGTCCTATAAAAACATTTTTCATAAATGAAACCTTAGTAAAACTTCGGAATCCAATTGGCTTCGTATAAAAACATTAAAGGTTTACGTAAGCAAAATGATTCCGCACTAGACTAATCTTTTTCCTCGTCTCATCTATCCACCAATCAAAAACTCGACTGTTCTGATTTAGTTCTTCTGAAAATCAATTAAAATTTGCTATATAATCGATTTTGAAAATTACATCACTGTATTCAGACTTCATATTTTCCTATACGATATCTATTACTGGATTAACAGAGAACAGGACACTTGTACAACAATTATATCTTCTTCTTCACTGAATCCTTGAGTGGTTTGAAATTTGCCGAAAGAAATATAGAATTTTCGATGAATCATTATTAAAAGCAATTCAATAGACATAAACCTTAAGTAGCTTTACCTAAAGATTAATGTTAATTAAAACACGGACGGTAGGCATTACTTGATTCGTTTATATTAGCGAGTATCGTATCACTGAACCGTTAATTTCTTCCTCTCATACTTGGCTTTTGTTCAAATATATTCAAATCACATAAAACTATTAGGACACATGCTGGGACTGTGATGAAATGGCTACTCGAAAATTTTCAGTCCGATACCACGATGTTTTCGGTGGATATGCATAAAATAAGGGTCAAAATATCTCATTTGATCTCTCAAAACTCTTTCTGAACCTTCATTCAATATTTTCAATCTTTTGTTTGAAAGGACATGTAAAAGTGCAATACCCGTTGAATTCTTTTCTTTTTATTTCTTACTGGTTTTTTTTTGAGAAGGATAAAGATCACAAAACGATATCTCAAAAAAGGGTTAAAAAGTTCTAGATTTGTAAAGTATCGAAACGTTATCCTTTTCCTCTTCAAAAAAGGTGTGAGTTTAACAAAAAAAAGGGCTTCAACAAGCGCTGTTACTGTTACATGCTTTTTCAATCAAAAAAAACCTGAGCATATTTTAGGACGGGTAGCGTTAACGTTTAATTTAAATAGTTTCTGATAATGCACAACTTACTTAAAGTTAATAGCATAATTAGTTCGTAAGGGAGCAATACTGTTCTATTCAATTTTTCTCTGTCAAAGAGGCCTATTTGGTGAAAATAATGTTTTTTTTTAAATAAAATTTGACTAGCAGGTTTCGAGTTATACTATTAGTCAACTTTTCTAAAGCAAAGTTATTTTCGCAGACTAGACCTTTTCTATGGCAAGAAAAATTTATTGGAATAGTATTGTCCTTAATAATAACACTTTTTCAATGAATTTTTAGTAAATTATATTTTACAAGGAAACAAACTTAAATTTAATATTAACGTTTTCTCAGCGTCAAGCAGACATTGAGCATGCCGAGAGAAGTAGTGATGATACGCGAAGTATGGTAATTAACTTTAAATCGTAATACATTCGAAAGATATTGAAAAAGAAGTTATATAACAAATTAAAAGTTGTTGCAAGTCTTGAGCATTTAATTCATTACTGTGACGAATTAAGATATAATGTTATAATATTTGTCAATTGACACTCGATGTCGATCAGAAAGAATACAAACTTGATCTAAATTTGATTAATATATTTATTGACAAGATCGTCAAAATTTATTTCGAATGAAGAAAAGGACGTGCATTTAGCAAGCGTTCATCAGAACAAAAATCACTGTGCATATAAAAAAAAAAGATCTCTAATTTTGATGTTTTCCACTATGACGAAGAGTGACGTATTACAAACAAAGTGTACTAAGACTTGAGTTAGTAGAAAGTATTTTTCAAATGGATAAGAAACTTTGACATACCATTCTAAAAATGTACAGAGCTTTTAATTGTGATTAGATGCTATTAGAAAAGCTAAAAGTATAAAGCATGCATAAAATAAAATAAATAAATCTTAGAAATTGTTCATTTTGTCTGTGCAAATTGTGAAATAATAATCAGCGATTAAAATGGTGTTTTGATCAATCTAATAACAACATCTTCATCTCGATCTTGTTGTAAGAAATCTTTAAGTTTATAATTAATATAACCATTTCTACGTGTATTTGCTAAGACTTCAATTAATTTATCGACTCGATCAGCTCCATAGATCTAGAAAGAGAAATAAATATATCTGTCAGTATCGAGGCGTATATGTAATTTGTATTTTGACATATTATTACATGAGAAAGTGCTACATCATACGATGGTTTAGAGTGAAATCGACACTTCTAACTTGGTGTAGGACAGCTCCAGTTCAGCTCGATTAGTTAATGACTAAGGCTATCAATAATGATATTTATTGAATTACTTCATATATATCTTCAGAATGTGTTTATTTCACATTCGATGTCTGCTTATCTAGGAGAAAGAAATATATCGACACAACCTACTCCTGACATCTCATAGCTTGTTAACTATTCGTCAACCATTGAAAATATAAATAGGTCTGTTCTGTTCTCTTAGCTATTAATCTTTATACTTACCGGTATTAATTCACCAAATGTAATTTCCATTGAAAAATCACCTTGTCGTCCATTTTCTTTAATCAATCGATAAATATGTTGAAATTCCTGCAGTATTTGATATTCAATATCTGGTTGACTAGAAATTTAAAAAAAGAATACAACTTGATTATTGCCAAAGTTGGCAAAAGTCAATTTATGACATTTACTTATGCGGAGAATTTGCTGGTAGTGGTGGTGGTGCTATTGGTGTTGGCTTTTTTTGATGTACTTTTTCTTGAAATTCAAGAAGACATTCATCTAAGCTAGTTGTTGGTCTGTCAAGTTTTTTATGCATGTCTTTGTTAAAAGAAGCCATATTATTGTAGTAGGTAATACAATAAACTTTTATCTTGTGTCACGTTAGTTATAGATAATATGAATGGTATGGAAAGATAAAGAGAATGAAAATATCTACGTAGAGATGTACAGTTGTTTTTGTTGTTCTTACTTAAAGAGATATTTATGACTTATGATAGAAAGAAAAAAGGAAAAATATTGGCGACTAGTTTTTTCTTTCCTTTTTCTAGATGCATATAATCATAATAAGTTGCCATCTCTTTCTGTTCTATTCTTGGATAACTAAGGAAGTAGATAGCATTCGTTTAGATGTGGAAGAACTATAACAAAAATATTTTCTATTCATATAAAATATATTTTGAATTGAAAACACGTCTGAATCTGATTGAAACGCGAAGATGAGCACGTCTGTACATATTTCAAATGAAATTTAAGAAATCTAGAGAGAGGGGGTGGTCTCTCTGTCTATAGAATTTTTTTTTGTTGACCATTTTGTAGAGCATGAGTAGAAAAGGAATACCTACATCCTCGACAGTTTACTCTTAAGGATAAATTACATTTTTCATTCGTTAATAATGTCTTACGTAATTATATCATGTATTTTCGCTTTGACAAAGCAATCTTCTAAACTTCTATGAACAGAAAGATATGGCTGGATCCATGACTGTGACGGAATAGAAGAAAATTTTATGTATCTTTTTTAAAAAGGGTTTTACATGAGCTAGGATGTGACTTTCATCTTCTGTTCGCTCACATTCATGACATCAAAGTCGAACTTATATTCATATGACTGCTCTTATGTTATTGGCTTCCATGTATGTTAATCTTTTATTGAACTTGAAGAAACGAACAGGTTTTTTCCTAGTATATAAATACATAAAGAAATTTGTTTATAAGTATATTAGGATTATAGAACTCAAGTTTTAGAAATTTTTCTCTTTTATAAACGGAGAATGTTTGCATTGGAATCAGATATGACCGAAACATCCAAACAAATCGTCAATAGAGTGAATATGCTTCTCAAAGAAGTAAATGACACTTATCGATCTTCTCTGTCCTTCTTTCGTGGTATAACATTTCGAGATTTTGATTACTTGAAATTGGTTTTATGCACAATATCTGAAATCCGCATGAAAAAAAAATACATCTAAAGCTTTATTTATCGTGATAAACTACTTCCTATCATGATTTTATTCCTAGAAGGCGAGAGGCAAAAAATTAAAATTATGAAATACTGAAGAGATGTGCTTGAAATTCCTATAGGAAATATTTTAAGATAAAATAAAGAATATTAGGAATATTGTTTTTTTTCATTTCGATCCCGAATACTGTGATTATTTTGTAAAAATTCAATTTAAAGGTATCAATACTTTCAAATACTATTCATTTTCTAATCTTTTTAATAAGCATGATACTTGACATCCACACCCGTATGAGAAACAATTTAGTTGTCAATCAAAAGATCTGCCTCATAGCTAACGAGTGATTCAAGAAGAATGACGATATCGTTATTTTCTTAATATTTTTATTCACTTCTATAGTTTTGTACTAAATAATTTTTCCAGAAGATTCAGTGTTTGACTCTGTACAAAAATATGTGTAGTTGAATTTTACTGCGGAAATTATTTTTCATTTTATTTTCTACAAGGACAACGCTACTAAAAATTTTGATGCAGCATCGAACATTCAAAATATTCCTATGCATTTGATATGATTGGGTTTACTATGTGAAGTCAGTCAATGTGAGGTATCATTAGTTTCGAATTCAACTAGACTTGCAAACTGTGACTTAGTAGAGATTAAACCAATCACAGATTAGTTCTGAAAATATCATCATTAGTTCAGTAATGTGAATTCCTTCGATCAAATGTGCAAGTAAAATGAAAAAACGTATCTCTTTATGAAAATTTGAAATTTCTAAAATATTATATGTTCTTTATTCTAATTGATTTTCTTTTGAAAATTTTCAGGATGTGGATGTTGGTATAGGTGTAGAGAAGACTACCCAAGCAGACAAAATTTTGAAAAAACGCGTTTAAAAGCATAGAAATTGGCCTAAAATCAGGCAAAAAGCGGACATTTTTGTGCGTTTAAGCACGTTTACATGCATACAAAAAAAGATAAAAAGTGGTCGTTTTTTCATACTCGAGATGCGCGATCATGATTACAGTCATGTTTCTTGAACTGAAAAAACACAACAGCTTTTTTCTCTTTTTTATGTGCGTGTAAACGCGTTTAACCGCTTAAAAAAGGGCGAAAAATGGGCGTTTTTGCTGATTTTAGGTCAGTTTCTGTGCGTTTAAACGCGTTTTTTTCAAAAGTATGCCTGCTTGGGTTACGCTGATATAATATCGGATTTTTGGTATCTCAGCGATTCTGGTCAAAGTTGTGTTGCTTTCAATAGGATGGAACATACACCATTTTATGGAGCTCATCGAGTTGCATCGAATAAGCTATGTCTCAGTAGTGCCCCAGGTGGGGAGCAAATGATCAGATACAAGCTTTTTTTTAATTTTTTTTTGATTGGAGAAAATCAATACTTTTGCGTTCATTTGTGTGGCTCAGCTTTTATGAAAAATCTGAAGGCAACGTTCGATAGACATCGCCGAAGTGCACTTGTCTCATTGCATTCCTGAGTCGACTCAGTGAATAGAGGCGAATCGTTCTTGAAAAAAACGCAAATTGGCTGCTTACTTCCCTTACATCATCAAAACATATTTTTATGGAAATTCTGCTCGTTCCTTTTTTATCATTGAATGATCATTTAGAAACAAAAGAATCATAGTCAAACGAAAAGAAGGTCAAATGAAAAATGTCAATTCGATGCTGGATAGTTTTCAGCGAAATATTGAAGGTTGTCGGAGTTCGCGAGCGCCTTGGTCGGACTGCTTCGAGCCAAAGATTGAGCCGCGCTTTGACCATATGCGTGATCATCCGTATCGGCCACTATTGTGAAGTGAGCTAATTCATGAATAATCGTGCCACCCTTACTGTCCGTACCGGTCAGCGACGATGGCCAGTATGCACCGCACAGGTATATTTTATAGTGCTGGCTTGAGTAAACGTAGGCATATGTGTTGGAACCTCCAGCAGGGCACGAACAGTCAAATACCAGCGACTTGGTTTGCAACGCACTTTGAATTTTCGAAAAGTGTGATTTTAATTTCTGCCAATTGTTGGACAAATATCCGCCAAACCATTTGGTGTAGCGTGCCGTGCCCGATGGCTGTCTGTTCAGATGGTTCATGGCGTCGTTGGCATAATTTTCAGCCTCGGTGATTGCACTTCTAATGGAGCTGGTTCGACTGGCTGAACAACTGATAAAAGTGGGTGTGAGTGCTCTCGGTTGTGTGCTCGTCTCGATAGCTTGTTCGATCAGTAGATTCCGACGACCTACGGCAAATATCACCACAGGAGCTGACTGTAGTACAAACTCTTGACTATCGTAGGATGACCTCATTTTATAGTTGAGCATATCATCCATTGTAGTCAACACCTGGTCAGCATCCATTTTGTATTGGATCGTATAGCTGCTTGTCTGAGTCATATTATATACTGATGACAGCTCGACGACAGTGCTCACACTCATACCCGGTGTCAAGTAGATCACATCATCAGCTGTTGGCGCACGTCGCTTAAATACTGGACCGACATACTCGACACGCTCTCCATTTCGAGTCACTTCGAAGATTGGATCACATAATTCCTTTTCTGGCAAGTCCCATTTGTAAATACCCATCGAGTCACTGCCAGTATTGGTGTACCTCAGGAGGACATTTACTTTTTGTATTTCAGCGAATTTTGGTTGCATTGAAATTACTTCGACGCGTATGTCTTGTGGATGACCATTGGTCACCATAATCACAACAGCAATGTATATAACAGCCCAATATTGTTGCATTGTTGCTCTTTGTGTTATAACCTTCTTGCACACAACTAGTTTTTAGTGGATCTGAAAAGTGTGAAACGAGCTCACATTATATAGCAAACGCCTAATAGATTATTTCGGTGAAAAATAATATCCGACTAAGCTTCGTCAAATACGAAAATAAAAAAATGCAATTATTTTTTATTCTATTGCGCATACCTGAGCTTTGTAATTTGACTCCAACAGATATAGAGTCTTAGAGCTAGGGTGTGGGTGTGGATGTGTGTGTATGTGGGTAAAGGTGTGAGTATGGGTGGTGTGTGGATGCAGATCTAAGTTCGGTTGAATATTTGGTGGGACTTTCCTTCTAAAATTCGATTTCTTTTAGTTCTGAACTCACCAATGGAATTTCGACGCATATGCAGCTTGGACTTGCAATACCTATCCAACTTTACCCCCTAGGAAGTCAGTTTTCCGAAAAATTCGACTTCTATGCATTCCTCGCCGTTCAGTAGGGTTTCCAGGAAAAGAGAGAGTTCAAATTCAGGTTTGTCAGCCTTGATAATCTATTTCAAATTCGGATAGAAGCTCAAAATATCGATTCTGCGATTGAAAAGCGTGATTCCCATTTTAACAGGAATTAGAGCGCAGACAAACCCACTAACGATTTTGCTCACGTAGACGAAAAGTGTTCTAAGTGTTCCCGTTTGTGTTTCAAGTAGAGTTCGACGTGCTATATCGAACGATAAAATCAGATTCATGATAGCTCAAACAATTCTTTTAGAAGTTGGAAAATGCGGGTTTATCACCATGAACTATAGGGAATCCGAGTAGCAATTCCAGTCCCGATTTTCTTAGGATGTGTTCCAGGCTCTATTATTTGAGTTTCAAGTAGAATTCGACATGTTCTATCTAGTAACACAGAAAAAAGACCAAGAACACATCCTGGGCGGATCGGTGCTGAAATTATACCCTGAATTTCCTATAGCGTATAGGAAAAAACCAGTATTCTTCAATTTGTAAAAGGATAGTTTGAGATACTGTAAACCTGATTTTACCATTCGATAGAGCACGTCGAACTCTACTTGGAACACAAACGGGAACATTTGAAACGCTTCCTGCAAGAATCGGGACTGGAAATGCTCGAATTGGGTGTTAACTTCACCTACGTTTTTCCCGCTCTGTATATTCATCCTCTCAGGATTGAAGATAAAAAAGAATGAATGTCGAAAAAGAAACAATTTTAGTTCTCTCTTCTCTATCATATATTTCTCCAGTCTTGTACTTGTCCATATATTTTGTTGTACTTTTATACATTCAAAACGTTGATCATATCTTTGATTCTTAAAATTTTTTTATGAACTGTTTTTTTTTCAATATTGTCTTTGTCAAGATTAAATGTTATTCAGATAAAAAAAGATATTCCAGGTCAAACCAGCATTGACATTTATAATGTAATGGAAGCACACGAACACAAAAGCTTTAGTCAAATAGTTTATTCGATGCGAAAAAGATTTTAGCAGAATATTTTAAATAATCAGATGAAGGAAAAGTTTTGCTGAATATAATCGACCTTGAACTTGTTATTTTACTGATCTTTGGTTAGCCAATAACCATTCATCATAATCATCGACAGAGCGTTGTTCATCTTCTAGGTTAGATTGTATGACACAATCGAATGATTCACTGTTTCCGACAAAATAGTCAGACAATGGGCGTCGATTATCCCAATTTTCAAACTGATTTGAACGTCCAAAGCGTGAGTTTGGTCGTACATTCAGTTTTGTTTTTAGCTCACCAATTGTCATCGACGACGGAATATTATTTAAATCGACTGTCGTATTGCTTCCTTTCGAAGATATTTGAACTGTAACGCTGATTAAATCAGTGCCAGAACACGATGTAAACGCCATTCTTTTATCGTTGTGCTGCAAATAGACTAGAATAGAAGCTTAAAAACCATATAATTCATCATGAAATACTATCAAGAGTCACTATTAGTGAGCCAAGACCGATTCAACTCTGCTGAGGATCCAAAACTTTTACTTGAAATACCAATTAGAACTAAATAGACTATACTTGGAAAAAACTTTGCACAAATCTTTATCTCTAATTTTGTAGAAAGTTAATTTCGAATATAAGTCTTCGGTTCTCGTCTTTTGTGACTCCTACATACAGTGGCTAGCAAAATTATCCAACAAGTTATTTGTGTAAGTTCCTGTACGCTCCCTTTAATATAAAATTTTCTCATAACATACCATTCGAAAGAGCAAATTGTGCTCTATACAGTGACTGGTTTTTATCGAAAGTTCCATTGATTACGGACGAAAAAAAACCAGCTGTTTGGGACTCAGATAGCAAATATCAGACAAAAAAGTCATAAAACACGATTCTTTACGATAATGTTTTTTCTGCTTCGCTGTTTAAGATATTCGTAGAAAGCGTATAAAAACCTACATCAGATATGCTATTCAAATAAATACTTCATGATAAGATGTTGTGTTATTCGATCTCAATATATACTCCATACACACACACAGAACTCCTAGTATTCCACGTTTGCGCATCAATAAAGGTATTAAAAGCTTTTTACAAAGATGTAGATTTGTAGAGAATCTTTTTCTGTATAAAATCTTGCATTTAAAATCAAAATTGATTGCATTTTCTTAAGCTATAGAACATTACATTGCTGTGAATAACAGAAGTAAAAAGCTACCTGTGGCAACAGCAGTAGCTTGGGTTCAAGTTTCAGTAAATAAAGGTATTTAGCATGAAAATTAGTAAAGAATTTTGTTCCGAATTTTTAAGTTCTATTGACTGAAGTATGGCACGCACAACTTTTCTATCTATGTATTTCACCCAGTCTGAATCCAGGCTATTGATGAAACCACGGATAGCTTTTTGTTCCTGGTTTATACAGCGGCGCAAAGCTATATAACTTGAGAAAATGCAATCAATTTTGATTTTAAATGCAAGATTTTATACAGAAAAAGATTCTCTACAAATCTACATCTTTGTAAAAAGCTTTTAATACCTTTATTGATGCGCAAACGTGGTAATATTAGAAGTTCTATGTGTGTGTGAGGTATATATTGAAGTCGAACAACACAACATCTTATCATGAAGTATTTATTTGAATAGCATATCTGATGTAGGTTTTTATACGCTTTCTACGAATATCTTAAACAGCGAAACAAAAAAAAAACATTATCGTAAAGAATCGTGTTTTATGACTTTTTTTGTCTGATATTTGTGATCTGAGACTCAAGCCGCTGTTTTTTTTTTCGTTTATAATCAATGGAACCTTCGATAAAAACCAGTCACTGTATAGAGCACAATTTGCTCTTTCGAATGGTATGTCACGAAGAAAATTTTATATTAAAGGGAGCGTACAGGAACTTACACAAATAACTTGTTGGATAATTTTGGAAGGATGAAGAATTGCATACTTCGATTATTTCGTCAATAAAATCTCAATAGATAGAGAGATAGATCTGGAATTCTTCTTGATTAAAGTCCACGTTATGAGTTATGATGTGATGAAAACCAGATTATTCTTGTTCATCAAGTTTTTGAAATATAAATAAAACGAAAAAAAAATCTGCTTACTTGTTGGATAATTTTGCTAGCCACTGTATATATGATGAAAAATAGTTAGAAGAATGTTAACATCTCGACATAAATATAACTAACAAAACTAATATCTTATCTTTTATTTAAAACGAACTACATTTCATGATAGAAAGATTTTATGTGACTCGAACATTTGCTTGAGTATTTTCATAGTGATGGGTCAACACTTGATTGTAGTAACTGTTTTGGACACCTCTCATAGCACGCATTTTCTATAGAGTAGATGGATATATCGAATTTTTGGTCAAACTTCAAAATCCTCCCTGTTCATATAAGGTCACTTCTGGGCGATAAAAATAGAACTATATCTATGTACTATAGTTTTATAATTAAAACTCGCACCATGTTGGCAATTTTTTTTATCACTACATCCAAACCAATCTATTTCTGTAATTGTTAACGAAATATGTTGTGGACTATCGAAAAAAAAACAAGATGCATGTTGCAACACATGCACCACATTTCGAAAACATGGTTCGAATCTATTTTTCGGTACTCGATCATTTTTTTTCAAAAATTCGAGTGATTACTAATTTTTCAATTTAATTCAAATTAGTAACATCTGTTGTGAGAATATAAGATAGAACCGTTTCAAATTCGAATCGTCTCGAGTCGATTTGGTTTTAATCAGATCGCTTGAAGCTAGTCTATCCTCGACCATCGTGATGAATCTTTCAACATGTTCTCGAATAATGACTAATCGCGAAATAATCTAAAATAAACATACAAAAATGTATAAGTATGGTATGTTGAATTGAATCAGATATATATATATATATATGTTGATGTACGCGTGAAACAAAACGATCAACAAATAGTTAGCAGATAGATCATGACGCATCTATAGTACGACAGATTTTGGTTGCAACATATTTTCGTAGTAAAGTGTGCAGCACTATCGCGAACGACACTAGAGCTTTCCGGAGTCAAATTTTTATGACACCGATTCCAACTTCGACTCTGAAATTATTTTTCCGGTAAATTAGCGACAGTTTAAGTATATGGTGATATTATCTAGTTTAGAGTCGTGTGAAAATGATGATGAAAATAAACCTGATGACAAAAGTGAAGATATTGAATAGTGCTGATCTTTTTTTCTCCAATATAATCACTTGTAAAGGTTAATCTAGTATAAATATTTTCTTTTATTTTTCTGTTTTACTACTTCATGTTATTTGGTTACTGGATTAACAGCTTTCACTTACTAAAAGTTACAATTGTCAAAAATAAATGCTACATAACAAAAGAATGAAATAAGGTTTTCGGAATTTCTATAAATTACATCAACTTCGACTCCGGCTCCAAAAACATTTCTTTTAGTGACTCCAAATTAGTCGGAGTCAGAGTCGAGTTTCAAAGCCCTATGTAGGACTGTAAGCGACGCACTTTATTTTAGTATATCGCTTCTTTGTAAACGAATTTTGAATGAATTTCAGCGAGAAACAAAACAAATGCATACTCCAGTGAGTAAAACATAATTGAAGACGTTCACCATGTCTAGTCAAAAATGTCTGTAATACTCATCAGGTCTAGTATGACATGTCTTACATACCCGTCATGTCTAGTCATACTTAGAAAAGATATTCTTCAATAACGTCTGGACTAGTCCAAAATGTCCTTGAGTCCAGTCATATCTGTCCGTTTAGTCTATTCAGACTCGCCAGAAGAACACAAAACGTTGATTCGAACATATACTACGATAGTATTCGATATCTGACGGACATCCTAGTGGCAGTCTTTCTGACAGACTATGCCGTGAAGATAGACAAATGTCAAGTTATACAGCGTAGATAGCCGAGTGATCCCCTCCATCCACTAGATAATTATAAACCAATCGAATCTAAAAGACTTTGACTAGTCTGAAACGTGTTTATTGACAGTTCAGCACTAGTTCCAAGCGTCATCTGTGTGTGTCATGGCTAGTCCTGTTTTAGATAATGTCCCGACAATTCTAGTCCAGAGCACTTTAAAAGCTTCAAAACAACCCTAATTTTGGACTAAACTATCCTGCCAACTCGTTTTAACTGGTTAATAATAATAGAGGAAAAAACGTAGAATAATCTAAATTAAAAAGAATATTTTTTTTTCAAATCATCATCTATGAGTATTATAGTTCTGAGTTTTCGTAATTTAAACTTAAAGTAAATTAAAATAATCTAGTTTAAATTAGATCTACGACAGTTCCTAGTTCTATGAACTAATTTCTTATTGAAAACTGGTTCCAGTGTACAGTTCTTTTCTAAAAACTGTATGCCGTCACAGGTTCCCTTTTCTAGAATTGGATCTAATAAATAGATCGTTTTTCACAATCGAGCCCTTCTATCCTAGCATTAAGTTTCTATTAGATTCATTCCAGCACATTTATGCAACTCAGAAACATAGTCTGGAACCGAGTAATTATAGATCTTCTTATGGGTGAGTTAAAACGATATGTCTAGTGCCACTAGTTCTTTTTGAATGAATTGATGATATAGATCAGTTCCTGTCCAAAGAACTTTTGATACAGTTCTCAAGATTGTGGAACTGATATGGAACTTTCACAGACCTAATTTAAATCCATTTTTAAATTGAAATTTTCAAGACTTACGCTTGATATAAAATAATCATACAACGATATTCAAGATAAAGTTTTCAAACAAAATTCTTTCTTCTTGCTTTGTACAAACTAGAAATTTTAAAAGATCTAAACAGGCAATTTTCATTAAGTCGTAAACAACGTACTTAGTATTTTTATATGCGTTTTTATGCTTCAATACATTTTTTATAGTTTTAGTATAATAAAGTACAAAATGTTTATTCTTCAGAAAGATGTTCAATAGCATCTTTTGATATAAACTAGAAAAAATTTCAAGAACTTGTTCATAAGCATCTTGTCAAATAAATAGAAGGAACTATACGCAGAAAATATATAGTAAACTCATGATATCATAGTTAGTTTTGAAAAATTTTCTTATTGTCATTTTAGTTTAAAAAAATGATAAATATAATAACAAATTATATGTACATTGATACAATATTTAGTAGTCGTTACTAATTTTCATAATTGTCATTTAGTAGATCACATTTTATAGTTCATTATAAAGAGAAAAAATGTATTTCAGCATAATACTCTATTATTTTACATATAGGACTTGTATAGATCTAACCTCAAGATTTTTCACATTTTAGGTACGAATGTGGGTGTAGGGTGAAATTGTGGATTTTGGAAGAAATAGAGAAAACATGCATGTGATGGCAGATGGGGCGATCTATTACCTAACAACTTAATGGAGAACAAACATTTTCTTCACTGGAAAATAGATGATATAACATATATACCGTCGTCCTCAAAGGGTTAAAAATATTCCAGACCAGTCAAGGTACTTTTCTCTAGTTAACTTCTATTTCATATAAAACCTACAAGCGTCACTTGTCCATCTAAACTATTGAAATTGATATTAGCCTACGATTGTGTCGTAGTTTACCGCCAGAATTTGGTGACGAGTCCGAGAAGAATCCATAGACAAAATGAACTGGACATGTCAAGGTAGGAGTCTTCACTTAATTTTTGCTTACCTATGATACAAATTATATCGAAATGCTGCATATGATCACTCGTATACTTTCTTTTATATGTCAACGAAGATATGAAAACATTTTTCTCAATTACATGCATTTGTCAAGAATCTTTTTTGTTTCTCTACAAGATCGTTTAACTTGTAATCAAAATAGACTACATCTTATCAAGTTACACTATTTAGATTTCCTATTAATACTGTGAATATAACGTGTATCATTCTTTCAATAACAATCTGCGATTATATTTCACAAAATGCAAATTAAACTGGCTCGTGATATCACAGTTGACAGAATATATAATTCGGATCACTATTTCATTTTTCCTTCTATATGTTTTTATTTGGTGAAATAAGATCTTCGGTTATCGTTGAAAGAAAGATACGCCTTGTATTCACAGTATGAGTAGGAAAACTAAATAGTGTAACTCGATAGGATACAGTCTATTTTGATTACAAGTTAAACGATTTTGTAGAGAAAAAAGATTCTTGGCAAACAGATGTGATTAAGAAAAATGTCTCCATGTCTCTGTTGATACATAAAAAGAAGTCTACGATTGATCATATGAATCATTTGGATATCATTCATATACATACAGAAATCTTCTAACGCAATTTTTCAACATAAAATATCTGTCAAAATACATGATCAGATATAGCTTTTACACTCTTTTTGATGTTATATGAATCCGTAAAATCATTGGTATGTTACCCGAAAGAATTGTCTCTTATCGTCCTATTGTTGAAAAGTTCTTGATCCGCATTCAAAAACCTAAGTATTTGAATCCATCGTTGAATGAAATTACAATCAAAAGTAATTAATATGTAGAGCACAATTCGATCTTTTCTAATGTTTCATGAAGATAATTTTAGCATTAAATAATCGTGTAGTACATCAGGAAAATAAGTGGTTGAGTAATTTTGAAAAGATGAGAAATAGCATGTCTGAAAATGTGTTTTAAATGAAACCTTTAAACATCAATGGCCTTACTTGACATTTCCTGTATGTATTCTATACCCTATAGGCTACAATACAACGAAAATCAAACTGTCTGAACTCATACATCTCTGAAGATATAAAGGCGAAGAAAGGACTCCACTTGTTGGTTGAATAATTTTGACTGTCACTGAACGTGGATTCTCATCTATATTATTATTTCTTTTTTAAATAGAACGATACATAGAAAATTTCTCTAAAATCAATACTGAAGTTAAGGATAGACAATATATTTTTTGCATTTGTATTTTGATATATGTCATTATAACGGGTGACCAATAATGAATGGCCGGTTTTTGTAGTTCATATTTTAATCTCTAAATACGTTTTATTAAAAAACAAAATATACCACACATTGCAGCGTGAAAAGCTCTACAGATTACAAAGAGCAGTTTATTTTATATATGGACTTTTTGCTTTTGAAATGAGCGAAATCCTGTGTAATCGGTTTTCGCCACTGCGAAAAGATCATTTTTTTTACACAAATAAAAATTCTGTTTTTTCTTATTTTATCTTTTTATCGGCTAATGCATTTTATTCAAAAAAAGAAATATCACAAGGGGTGGGTGTGGGTGTGAGATGTGGATGTCATCGTGAAGAGTAGATCTCACCTACACCTACAGTGGGAGTACTAAGGAAACGAGATACTCTGGTACTTTGTGGACTTGTCATACTTCCTTGATTCCAAGTATCCCCAACCTACTCCGTGGACTTCGGAAGTACATGGAGTACAACCAGAGTACAGTTGTATAACTAAGAGAATAACGACGTGCTCTGGTACTTCATGTACTCCGACTGTACTCTCGCATTTCTACAGTTCTTTTACTATATTCCACAACTTTCACTGTACTCTCGTACTCTAATTGTACTCCATGTACTCTGAAGTACAGGAGTATGTGATTTTTCTCATGAACGCTAGTCGTCAGCTTCCATTTCATGTCAAATTCGGTCGTTTCTACTATTACAAATATGTTGGTAGTGTATATCTGAATTGTCAAAATATTTTGTTTTCTTTGTAAAGTCATCCCAATAATTTAGTTACTACAATCTAGCAATTTCAGCCAAAATAATGGTGAAGACTTTTAGGGTCCTGTGCTGTCGGTTTATATGATATTGTGTGTGTGTGACACGATTTTATTGTTTGTTGTTGTATGATTCATTTGTTAGTGTTGGAAGATAACAATATTGTATCTTAATTATATATCTTTTTTCCTTTTACTTTTCTTTCATTTGAATATCTTTCAATTGCAAACTTTGTTGACAATGATTGCACTTATCAAAAGTAAAAACATTCCAATTGATAAGCACACTTAATTTCTGTATGATGTGAGGTGTGGACTTGGATTTGGAACTTATATGGGGTAGACTGCTAAGAAGAAATATCCTACTCATACTTCAATCCACCCACACCCTAGTTTACTACAAGAAAAGGCGAATATGAATTGATGAACAAACAATACCGTTGTGTACAATGACCGACATCTCAAATATAAATTGTTTTTCTTTCTACGCAATTCTACAGATTGTTATTGTGCATATTTTCACTGTGTGTTTGATTGCTGAAACTTGGTATTTCAAATACTACACTAGTCGACGATCTTGACATTGTTCTTTTCAGATTCTTGTGTTCATGAATTCTTGTCTGATTCGTTTTTTCTTGTATCTCTTGTCTGCTTCTGTCTTACTTGAAGTTCTTGCTTGATTTCTTTGTTTTTCTTGAATCTGACATGTTTATTAGAAAAAAACAATAAATTATTAAAAGTAATTTATTTACATAAAAATTGAAGGAGAAAAATGATAAACATATTTTATGTACATAAAATTAAGAAACAAAAAAAATATGATTAAAATATTTTATTGACATGAAAAATACATATCTACTATTATAATTCGTGTTTTTGAATTTTTTATTATCTAAAATCAATAATAGTTGATATCTAACGTCAAGTCGTTGTTGTGATAATGTTGTTATTGAAAACTCTAACATCAATTATAAATTGACTCACTAATGTGAGTCAATACATGTATATTTACTATTAAATATTTTCATTATCTGATATTGACATGCAACCTAAATGTTGTTTGAAAAGAATCTTTTGTCCATTTAATTGAACACAATAATCAATGACTATCATTATGTAATAATGAATAAATAACGTATAAACGTTGATATATATAGATACATGCACACAAAGACATTACGTGACGTTTGTCTCGAAAATTAGAGAAGAATCTTTTTCTTTTCTGTCCCAAGAGCCTTGTCTGAATTCCAAGAAATTCTAAATATCTTGTTATTCCTTATAGATTCCTGTTTTTCTTTCCTCTTAAAAAGTATCTTGTCTGAAGTTCAAGATTAAAAATAATCTTGCCTGATAACCAAGAAAAACAAGAATCTGGAAAGGACGATATCAAGATCGTCGACTAGTGTAAGAACGAACAACTTTTTTTTTTATTTCCAAGAATATCTCAAGACAGAATTCAGTGAATTGATAAATTAAGATGTAGACTTGAAAAATTTTAATTAATTTGTTATATTTACCTTCCATTAGATTCGAAATATTCGATTTGGTTAAGAAAACTATTTCGATCTTAGTAGTTAGTTTTAGATATTTCTGTTCGTGTAACTTCGATCGAAAAAATTCGTTCTAAGATACAAAAGTATACTTTTGCTCCATTGCTATGATAATTGTGCTACGTATTGGAAATGCTCAGATTGTCTTTCTCATTACAAATAATGACATAAATCTTGAAGGAATATTTCCAGAAACGCTGAAGATTGTAAGATGTCTCATTACATTAGTTGTTGTCTACCATTGAAGCGTTGTTCTTGTGTCTAGATAAATAAGAGAAGCAACATCAAGATTTCTGTCACATTACTTCGCATCTATGGCCAGTGAAGCATGCGATAGAAGGGTTCAGATAATGAACCGTGTATCAATCAGAATGATTTACGTGAACATTTTTGTAGAGTTCTGCCAATCAAACAATATAATTTTCTGAAATTGGGCTTTCTTCAGTTTCATTGAAGGATTTGTAGACATGACAGACTTGCTGCAGTTCAAAGTGGAATTTTTATTATAACTAAAAGCAAAGGTCTTCTGTATAATGATAAAAGGTAGCGATATTTCTCACAAGTAAGAACACACGTGCACATGACAACATTCTATTAGGGCTTTTTTTTTGAAACTGATGGGGAATACAAATGGTTCTATGACTTTGAAAAAAAAAGTGCAAGCTAATCATTTCATATCAATCTTGATGTCGTGTAGAACTTCGATGCAAGTATCATTGGGAGACTTGTCCGAAGCCATTCTGACAATATTCATATGGTTGATAGCTTGAATAACAATGCCAAAGAGGAAAGTGTGAAGATAAGATTATTAACGTTCGCAGAGTAATTGTTTGTAATAGTTGCATTGATATTGACGAACTTATATCTAAGCAGAATTATACATAAAGACAATGACTTCTCGATCTACTGTGTGATTATGAGATAAAATATGTTCATACCTGCTACGAACTTTACGGTATGGCAACAGTCAAACGTTGTACGTTGGTAGGTGCAATAGTCGCTGTGCGTTGTTGCAATTCTGCTCGCCATCTTGGATATATCATTCCTAGCTTTTTCTGTATCTCTGGCAATGAACCAAGACACACGTAAGGCAAAAGGAGAGGAATGAAATAGCACAAAAAATATGTATAGAGTAGAACTTCTAAGCCAACATCTGATGGCAATCCACATAAATGTGCAAAGAGGAGAACCGGCACGGGTAAATTGATAAACAGATATAATGATACTATTGAAAGTAATTGAATGGCCATTTTTCGATGTTTACGCCATCGTATAGGTTGACGAAAACGACGCTTTTGATAAATAATACGCACAATGAGAGCAATACTGAACAAAATAGTCAAGAGAATTGATAAGATAGAATTTCCCATTGAATCATAAATCGAAAGTGCCCGTTGATCGAAATAACATGGGTATGAACACCAAGGTTGACTGTAGTCATATATTTGCTCACAGCTTGGAAAGTATATGACAATAGTGTAGAATATGAAGCCGTAGAGAATGAGTCCAGCAAGTGGAACATAATGAAAGAGAATGCGTCTTCTTCGGGTCGACACAAGCTTATCATAGAACACCAAAATATGTCTCTCAATAGAGGCGTATGCCATTAAAATACTTGTCATGAGAAATACACCTACATTGACAAACCACCAAAGTTTACAGAAGAGTTGATTCTCTGGCCAGACATGACCCAAATGAGCAAAAACAAGATAGGCAGGAATGTCGACCAGCTGTGTAATCAGCGCAGCAAACAGAAAAAGGATGACAACATGATTGTGCAATGCTGCGCGTAGCGATCGATCCACGAGTAGATGAAAGAGAAGAAAGAGAGTACAAGCAAGACCTGGCACTTCAAATACGAGTAGGAGCCAAAAGCGAAATGATCGAGGCATTGATATATCTGGTGCATTTGCCAGGATGGTATCATTGTCAATACTATCATTCAATGAGATCATTCTTATTCCAAAAAGAAAATGGGCGTCGTCTATTGATGCAAAAGATCCTACACCTGGCATCGATGGTGACCACGAATAAGTAGCAGAAAATGTGGATTGAAAAGTGTTGTTTTCAGAGGTCTACAGCGATATAATTAGAAGATTCTTGGAATAGAATATCATGTATTTCACGCGCAAAAAAATTGTTGTTTCGAGAAATTCGAAACTCAATGATTTATGCGGATGTCCTTCTCGATGAGATATCTATAATTAGAACGAAAAGAGACATGTAAAAATGAGAATGTTTTCTAATTAGATCTTTATAAGCTCGAGTCATTTATTAGAGAATGTCAGAGACAGTTTCTACCCTGGACATATTGATTTAGTCCTTGCAAGTTCCTACGCTAATGACACAATGCTGAAATACCGGCCAAGAACATCATGAGTTTCAAAACTTTAGGACATCACTTGCTGCATATGTAACGAAGTGACAATATCAAGTTCCTTCTAGAATCCGACCTATCCTGATAAGACAAAGGCAGATAGAACCACTTGAATATTCCATGGGTCTTCTAATCAAATAATTACAGATCGATATCTCAACAAGATCTCCATATCACTAGAGACTCTAGTATGCGTTTCTACAAAAATATCTATCTTTACACCGAGTAAACACACGTTTCTTTTAGAATCTGTCATATAAATGTCATATATTCAGAAATAGACAAGAAAAAGGAGAGAATGAGAGAGGTGAAGTATGCTTCATGTTTATCCCATGTAATCATAAAATGCTTTTTTGATGCGTTTGGAATTAAAACAGCCTTCAAACGCATTGAAACGCGTTCATCATAGGGGTGTTTGAACATGCTGCGAAGTCTTTCATGCGTTCAGATGCGTTTCCTGACTAAAATGCATCACAACTGATTTACACTAGTTTTTAAACGCGTTTCAACGCGAACAGTATCATTTTTGCATCGGAATGCGTTCATACCTGGAAATAATATTAATTTAGACGCGTTTCAATGCAATTACTTTTACTTTTGCATCCGAATGCGCTTCCCCTATATGCAACTAATCCTTTTGAGTTCCAATCGTGCATGTAAATGTAGTTTCTTTTTCTGTTTTGCATAGACAAGATGCATCTGAACGCGTTTCTAGCTGCAAGTGTACATAGTGCTATCAATAATGCAGATTACTTCGTCACAGTACGCGTGACTAGATCTCGAACAGTAAACTGAACTACGTATTTTTTATTTAAAAAAAGCATAAAAATTATATAGTTAATTATATAGATGACATATTTAAGTCTTACTGTGTTTCTAATTCTTAAAGAGGACTCTTCTTGATAATCTGCAGTTTCAAATATCCGTGACTAGCATTGCATGAAACAGAATATAAACACAAATAGTTGGATACGAGAAATCTCATCATATTTGTATTCAACATATAAAGTCATGAAGACTTAGTTAATCTGTGAAATAGAAACAAATGAGTACACGTATCAAATTTTGAAATGTACAGAACATTCATTCGAAAACGGTATTATAATAATATTATTTTGTTACATGTCACTACCAGCTAGTGAACTGCATCGGGTGTTTTTCAGGTTTTGAGTAAATAGTAAATAAAACTTTAAATCAAGATCAAACTCTTTTTCGAGATGTGAATTCGATAGTGGAATCTTTTAGTTTTCGAATAATGCATTTGGATTTGAAAAACATTTTATTCCTGCAGTTCTACATATAAAACGATCGCAAAAAAAATCGGAATCGAGTTTAAATTGGACTTCGATTTTTTTCGTATATTTTTCTTCTCTAATTCCAAGGATTGAATATTTTTCTCGAACCAAGGCATATCATTTAAGCTGGACAACTTCTCTATCGAACCCACATTTCAAAAAAAGAGTTTGATATTGGTGTCAAGTTTTTATTTACTGTTTACTCAAACCCGAAAAAACCCGATGCAGTTCACTGCTACCAGCACTTTGTTTTCACGAAATCAATTTCGCTCTTGTATAACACATATGTTAAGCGTAGCAATTTAAATTTCAAAATAAATAAAATTTAAGTGTTAAGCAAAAATGTCCATTTTAACTCAAACATGAAGTTCAAAGTTAGTTTCCATGTAAACCTATTAGAGATACAAACAGATAAGAAGTAGAAGAAACGAATGAATCTGGATGTAGCTCAGACACAATGGTAGAGTTGCTTTCAAACACAACTTGAAACAGAATTGCGTCTGAATGTGGCTAAAAACAACTTAAAATAGCGTCTAAATGTAGTCAGAACACAAAATTTGCATTCAGACACTATTGTCATCGGGCGTTTAGATGCATCCATGTGCAACAAAGATTTTATCTGGGTTGATTATGAACGCATTTACAATACATTTAATGTTTATGTGTTAAAGTTTAAAGTTTTTTCTGCTTCTTTATATACGAATTCTTACACTAGAGAGTCATATGTGACAGAAGAAACAAAATGCATATAATCGTCTACAAAATACACAATTCTTTAAATTTATTTTTTTCAATTTCCACTATTTTTTTTGAAAAGTAAATTCTATAAAATTTATCTTCACCTCGCTACTTTAAAAAAACAAAAAAGTTAAGATGCTGCATCCATTGAGCATTTATTGAATAAGCAATTAATTATCGAAAAAAAACCGTTTTTCTCGTATTCTATGATCCAAAAACTATAATTATTGTTTTTATAAAGTTAATCATATGCAACCGATGTCATGTATGCAATTTTAAGTAACACTGATAAATTAAAAAAATGAAAATATTTCAAAGTTTATATAATCTAATGAAGCAATTGCTATAAATTGATCTTTTTTCTCTATAAAAAGTCACATGATAATAACAGATAAGACTACGAGTGTTTATAGCTTCATGGTAAGTTCAATGTCTTTCATTCTGTAGGCATCATGATCGAATCTCGTTTGTTGCACTCTATTCAATAACTTAATAATGTGTTAAATTGAAATAAAAATATCACGTAGCGATGAAAATGGATCGATACCATGATATAGAGCACAATTTTTTAAAATTTAACAAATTTCGGATATCCTAAAACGCGTTTCGTCGCGTCTACCAATAAACAACGTTAGGATGCGTTTCAAACTGGTATCGGGTTAGAACACCCGAAAATGTTGCCTTTTGGATGTATCCAGACGCGTGAAATTACATTGCTGACAAGCGCTCGGGGACGCGTCGAAAATTAAAAAATGGATACATGGGATATCCTTCAAGATTCTTTCTAGCATAAACGATTGCTCTAAAACTGACATAATTCATTTGCAAGAATCTTTTGAGCTTATTTATTTCTTTCTTGTCATGCAGAAATTCATTATGCCTAATGTTCATGTTACATGTACTCGTATTACTTGAATTTAAAAATGAAAACTAAGCAATATCGCACTGAATTAGTGTCTTGGAACCACTTCAGTAGTTCGCATTGAAGGTTACGCTTTTTGATTTATAAATTCAACTAGTACATGCTCATAAATAAAGCAGAAGATAAATAATGAGTTTGAAGGAAACCTTGAACGTTTAGCATCTGCTCTTTTTGTTTCACTTTTTTCTGTAACATAAAGACGCATTTGACAATTTTTGTTCAGATATATTCTAAATAAGAAAGGTTTGTTTTCTTCGAGCTCTTAAATGATCATGCAATAATATATCGAACCAATTACAAAATGAGAAAAACCTACACAAAAAAAAAACAAACAAACAATGAAGCGTTCTGCGCGTGATGGTAACAGATTGCTTCTTTTGTTTTACAAGAAAGCATCATGGGGAAAACAATTGTACCATCCAATAATCTCGAGATGTGTTTTCATTCAATAAAAAGCACTATCTCTTGATTATCTTAAGCATGAATAACTCAATAAAATTTTCTACACCCGTGTTGTAGACTTCCATATTTCTGCTCATGGGTAACGTATGATGCAGTCAAGATAGAACCTACAGAAAAAAAGATGTCCTTTATCATCAGCGAATCGGTAGCTGATAATTTCGAAAATATCAGTAGACTATACTGAATTGGAATCATTAGATGAATGGTAAAATATATCTCTGAATTCAGAATTTTGGTGATGCTGAAATTGACGAAACAGATTCGCAAAATCATAAAAAAGTGTCATGACGATATCAGTAAGAAAAAGCAATGTCTACTCGATATGATTCATAACATCGATGGATCGTGGATAAAGAAGAAAACACAAAAAGATTACTGCATGAACGAAATTCTGTGGAATTCTGATATATAAAGGATGTTTCACAATAACTGAGGATAAATTGTTAATGACATTTTTCATACTTTTTGTCGATATAGAGAGTTGAAATTTTCATCACACACATATCGAACTAAGATCTTTAATTTCCTAAACTTTCAGCTCTGTATCTAAAACTAGTGCTGAAATTCATAGACAACATTGAAATACATGAATTTTCGCACTTGATTTTGGTAATATCTTTATCTCTTACTCAATCGCAACATAGTGGTCAAGAATTATTTTAACTATATAGGAACGCATATATATATTTAGAAGTCTTCAAATTTAATGATCAATTTTATTTTAAATATTCATCAATTACGAAGAAGAAAAAGATTTTAGGTGTTTTATATTGAATTTAAAACGGCTCAATACAACATGGATTGTTGGCCGCATTGTTCGCTTCATTCAAAGTTGTGATAATTCAGCACAATTAAAATATAAATCACTTCAGAACTGTGTATCACGAATATTAAAAAGAGGAATCATTAATGGTAAAAAACGATCTGGTTATCCTGTTTCTTAAGAGGATAAATTTCCAGAAGGTTGTAGTCTACAGAGACACTCACATCCTCACCCATATCCTTTCATATCCACGATTATACCCGCATCCACACTATGGGTTAGGAGTGACGATAAAGACATCGCCACACTCCATATTTATATCCTGAAGATTTACACCCAAAACAGGGTCAAAGCCGCATTTTTCGGCTAATGATCCCTATTGAACTTAGTATTCTTCGATAGCGGATAGAACTTTTCATCTATCACAACCAATTACAAAGCTACTGCAAGTCAAAAAGTAAATATTGGGTTATATAAATACGAAAAAAATCAAGTATACAGTCACGTTTAAGGGTATTCCCTCTTTTTGATTATTTATGATTCCTGCAAACAGTAAGACCAATCATGCTGAAATTTTAACCACAGATAGAACACCAAAATTAAGGAGACACATGCCCAAGGAAAAAGTTTCAAGTGGATCTTCGTAGTTATTTTTTTCTGTCAAACCATGGTTCTCATAAAACAGTATCCTAATACATTATATCCTATCTAATGTTATCTGATTGAGCTAAAAAAAATTACTTTGGAGGTACACAAGCCTATGTCTCAAAGATAGTTTTAAAATGTTTCAAAGCTCTCAACTTCTATTTCTTTTATGAGTGAAATAGGTAAATGTTCGATACCAAAACGAGATATTTGACGTATACGATCCTACAAACTAGGATAGGAAAGTCAAAAACGAGAACGACTGAGTCAACCTCTAGAGAATACTTCCAAGTATTAGTGGTACAAATCTCAGTTCGATTCAACAAAATTAGATGTCGGTTACTATGTATCAGGATTCGATCACAGGAAAAACCAGGATTTTACAGGAAATTTGCAAAAATTCATTTCAAAAATTGTTTCTCGAACACGTCTATCAAAAAAAAGGGAGTTGCTCTGAAATATGATCGGCGATAAACTATTGTCAGAGCATATCATCTTTTCTTTCTTTATTATTATAATTTAAACGAGTAATATTTTGTATTATATTGTTTCATTACAGTTTATTAGAAATGAAATGATGATGATGATGACTAGATGCCTTGGTTACCATCAGTCTTTCATTTTAAAGACAATTAATATTTTATATAGATATTTTAGTTCGATTTTTATCACTATGTTATCATTCATTTTGTTTTCTCTTGTTACTTTCATGAAAATATTCAATACTATGCAGTTAGATCATTCACTAATCAATTCATGTTTTAATTTCGAAACCACATACAGTAGACAATCGAATGTCTGTAACGCAGTACATCAATTAATAATTGACGATGACAACGAATTTACGACACTATGCGTCAATTGCACTATTAAATATATTGATGTGAAATTAAAAGCTAATTGTTCAAAGAACTTCAAATGTTTATCTCTTTTCTTTGATGATAATTCAATTTTTGAAAGATTTATTAGGCAGAATATTTATGTAATCAAAGATCTATTTTCAGTTGAACAATATAAATCAGATTATCATGTCCTTTCTATATATGTAATCAATTATAATATCACAAAGATCACATCGGAATACATACATTCAAACTTTCATCAATATCTCCCTGATCTAACTATTTTTTTAGAATTTATTAATCATCCACCAAATCAACCACCACTAACGATTGATGATAATATGGACATTATAAATGTTCATAGACTTATAATAACGATTCATTGCGATTCTACCACAGAAAGAACAACTGATAGTGTACACACGTACCCATATTCCAAGAAAGTACTAAAAGGAAACAAATGTCAAGATTCTAAATCTCAACCATGGGTAAGTAATGAATTTCGAAAAGACATACACATTTGAATAGATACATAATATTAATCTAATTAACATTGTCAGGAATAATATCGAAGTTTTATATGTGCATTTTTGTTTCTCTAGATAGAAACTATTACAAGTAGTATACTCACAACAACAACATCCATATCAACAACAAAAACATTCACAACAAGAAAAACGAGGATAAAGACAAAAATAAGAACAACATCCACAACAAGAAAAATAAAGATAAAGACAAAAACAAGAACAACATCCATATCAACAACAACAACAACAACATCCATATCAACAACAACAACAACAACATCCATATCAACAACAACAACAACATCCATATCAACAACAACAACAACATACATATCAACAACAACAACAACAACAACATCCGCAGCAAGAAAAACAAGGATAAAGACAAAAATAAGGACAACATCCATATCAAAAGTAACAACGTCCACAACAAGAAAAACAAAGATAAAAACAAAAATAAGGACAACATTCAGATCAACAACAACGACCGCAACACCGACATCGACAAGTACAAGAACAACAACAACATCATCGAGAGCATCTATAACCATGCAAGCAACATTAATACCTAAGGCAACATCATACACAACAGAAATACCAGCATCAATAATATCTACACCATTTATAATGGCAACAATGACTATAGCCTCGTCATCTATTTCCACGACAATTTATCCAACATCAACATCACGATCACAAATGTCTATAACAACATCTGAACTTACAATGATTACAACTCCATTTTTTCAAACCACATCATTTGTATTATCAACAACAACAACAACAACTGTAACATTATTAGAAACTACTAGTATCACAACAGAAAAATCATTTACAACATTCAACATATCATCTGTAATTACACCCAAATCATTCATATCTATATTCAAAATTCCCATGACTCAGTCAATTCTATCAAAAACTGGTACAACTACATCTTACAATATAATACCAACAACAATATTACAAACACCTACGAAAAATATTCAACAAACATTCTATAGTATAACAACTGCTCCCTCACTTCTGATGACAGTCACCGAATTGATGAGAATTAAAGAGAAGACATTTTCAAAAACGCATGTAGAAACAAAACTATTCACGATGATGTCAAATTCAACACTTTCACTAGTTACAACTCAAAAATCGTTAGTTTCTTCGTTTACATCAAGTAAAAGATCAGAAGAATCTCATAATATTCTTCTATATATTTTATACAGTTTACTATTTGTGATTATATCTATTGCAATCATTTCTTTTATTGATTGTTATCATTATTATCGTCGCAAACAACAACAGTTATTTAATGAATATTCAATTACTATTTTAAGTGCACCAACATCTACAAATACATATAGCAGTACTAATAATGATAGAATCCAATCGAAAAATTTATCAAATACATCGAACACATTTTTATCATTATTATTAATGCAATCTAATGAAACTCAATCATTGAAAAAGGTGAACAAAGGTGTTGAACATATAGTTAATGATAATTGATTTTAATAATTTTTTGTTATGGAAAAAGGTTTTACAAAATACGAAATACACACCAACATCAAGTCTTTTGTTATTCCCTATGAAAATCCTTATCTGTGACATTAAAAATACTCGTATAAATAATTCGATCATCATTATGAATGGGTATGGGTGTAAGTTTGAGTGCCGATATGTATAATAAAACCAAAAACAGTTGCTTCTAACTTGATATTAATTTCTTTTTGTTTGAAAGAGTAAAGTCGGAACCCTCAAAAATTCGTCAATGTGCAAATTCAACTTAATAAGTCTTGTCTGACAACACTCACTTTTCTCAATTTTTTTTTTGTTGTGGACGATACAGACATTTTTTTCAAAACCGAATTACGCGTGATACAGAGCTGGATGATATATTAATCCAAATAGAGATTATCAGTAGTACATTTTTATATTGTTTAGTTTTTGAAACAGTGTTTATGAAAGATCAGTTATAAAACAATTAACTTTCACCTATTTTTGCAACAGCTTACTTGAGAGTATTTTGTTTTCGGGTTCTTTTCACTTGCATGAATGTACTGAGAAACTTTTAATCCATACGGTTTGTATTTTTATTTCAGACTTTTCCCTTTTCAAAGCAATAAAGAAATAAGATTTTTAACTTTTAGAATGAAGAAGATATTGACTTCACCATTTATCTAAGAACTTGTGCAATATTCATTAGTAATGTTTCTATTTAAGTCCGATTGGCTTTAATCCTTTGTTTGGATGTGCATGTAAACTCAAACTCGAACACTCATATCCATATTCTCATTAGTTTTCTATTAGATTATTCAAAAGAAAATAAGATTAAATGATTGTGAAGAATAAAAATGTTTTTGAACTATCTCCAAGATATTCCTATTAGAAAACAGTCTTTCGATATATTCTGTTTCACTTAAAAAGTCATAATAGACACAATATTTTTCAAGTGTTTTTCGATGAAAACATTAGGCAATTTGCTTGATTACGAAGAGAATTTATTCATAAGTTCAGAATTCTTTTATAAAGAACTGTCTAATTCTAAAAAAATCAGCATTATGCCCTCTAACAGTAATTTTTTCATGTTTAATATTTTGAGTTCACATAAATCGCGTTAAAAATTCTTGTCTTATTGATTGAAAGTTTTGTTTTTTGTTTTAGGTGAAATTTATAATTCACAATTGATTATTAAAAATTTTAACTCATTCTGAAAGTTTTTTAATAACAAAATATGTTTGACCAGTTCTTTTTGTATCTATTTTTAACAATTGATAAAGGCTAATGAGAGAATTTTCCAAGATTCTCCATTCTTTGATTATTGATAACTTTGTTGTCTGTAGATACTAAATAGTGTGTTCTAGTAGAAACTTTTAATGAATTTGAGTTTCTATTGAGATTTGACGAACTTATCGAATTACAAATATGTCTATTTCATCTTAAAACTGTCTCCATCTAGACGGTACACATACGTTATCTTAAATGAAGAGTTTCAGAATTTTTAGACTTCATGTCGTCTTCGAGATACGAGCTTTTCAAAATATTTTTCTATGGTATAATATCCTTGGAAAAGCAGCTATTTCAAAAAAAAATCATAGATTGAAGATACAAAGTCTACAAATTCCGAAGTTATTTTTTGTTCAGAGTAAAATATTTGAGTTGTTTAAGTGGAGGGAGTTTCAGAACAATATCCGAAAAGACAATTGTTCCTAAAACTTGAGATCGTACGGAGGTCTCTGGATAATAGAAATTAAAAATTCAATAGTTTCTGCAAATCCCAATAATGAAAAAAACATCCTTTTAGAATGTTTACATCTTTCTTCGAGTTCAATTTCTAATATAATTCAATATTGTGGTTTGACGCTTCGTTATATATATATACGTATTTTCTTGTAAATATCTCATTCAACAGATATTCAATATTGAATGATTTATCATTCATTTTTTTAAATGGTCGATAAATTTCGAACCTTGATCAAAGTCAAATATTGAATTATTAATAAAATTAAATGAAAATTAGTTTTAAAAGATAAGATGAATGCATTATCATTAACTTTTTTATCTTTGTTGAAATCATTTTTTAATAAAACAAATTTCGAGATCATCATTTTTATTGATATCGCATCTATTTTATTCACTATTCAATTATTAATTATTTTGTGAAACTCACATATATTTTCGAAGAAAATAGTAAGCATAAGTTTTATATCAAAATTTTGCAGCTTTCCATCTCCTCTGCATGACAGACCTTAGTAGCCGCGGAAAATAAACGTCATACTCCGAGTTTTGAGCTCAGTGGCAATGAAAAATAATGCTGTACGATATGAACGACAAGGTTTCAACTGTCCTAGAGCATTTCAAAGCCTTCCTTGAAATTCGAAGTGTGAGTGTGTGTGCGTTGGAGAAAAGGAGATCGATATCTACACTCACATCTCATCAATGCATGTGTACCAATTAAATGAATCAATGATGATTTTCATATTATTTCGTTCTATGATTTGAGTAAGAAATTATGATTCAATTAATTTGCATCTTTTTACATTAAAATGTTGATCGAACAAGACATAGTAAATATCAAAATGTTTCATTTTTGTTAAATATAGAATGGCAATGCATTGATATTGATGACAGCTGTTGCATGAATCGATAATAAAGAAAATGCGATAGTCGTCGTTTTCAAACACATAATCAATTATATTTTATTCAAAGATTCTTTTCAATATGTCGCCTGAAAAAGATCAGATATTATCTGCCAATGAAAATGAAAAACTCGATCAATCATTATCTGATAATAATCATAATATAGTCTGTATTAAGAAAAATCTTTTTACAAAATTGGTAAGTTCTATAGAATTTTCTATAGAAATACTTCATAAAAATCAATATTTATATAGTGTATATGTATTTTTATTCTTGTTCTTGGATCTTACTTAGTATTAGTTGAGAATAAAACGGATAATTCAGGTGGACTTGTATCATTGATACCAGTGATTGCTGTAGTTATCTATTATTTATTTGGTCTTGTTGTTGCATATAAACAACATCGATTCGGATTACTTATCGTATGTTATTCTATGTTTGTTAAGGTTTCTTTTCTTTTTTTTTCTTTTTCAATATCAGTTTGCATCGATTGGAGTAATCTTATTCATAGGATTACGCATTTTCATTGATTATATCATCTTAACTATTATAGTATTAAGTGCTGCTTTGGGTATTATTAATCATGATCATGGAAACATCGTAGTTTTTGTAATTCTCATTGTAGTAGTATTATTTATCATGGTGAGATAATTAACTTATCTGTATATTTAACTGTAGTGCGTTACTTTTTCAGATTGTATCTCTGAAGTTCTATTTGAATTTGACAAAATTGATCAAAACAAATCAATATCCAATCGTCTAAAACTTTGAAGATCATCTATTTTCTTCTGAAATAAACTTTGAAACTATATGCCATTAATAACGCTTAGTTTCTATGCTTTATATTTGATTAAAATAAACGTTTATTACTGGTTTTTTTTTGATTTATCATGTGTCATTTACACAATAATCAGTTCTTCATTTATGAAATATCCAGTTATTGTTTTTTATGAATAGCATCATACAAAATCTTTCTACATTTAGAAAGTTTCATGGAAAAGGCTGCTTCATATAGGACTTAATTCTTTTTCCTTACGAGAAGAAGAAGTGAGTATTCATCAAAGTACTTGATTAATTATTAAGGACATCTGCAAACAATTCTCTGTATCACATATAGAAGAAAATGTATAGCATGAAATATCAACTTAGGTAGTAACGATTTACGGTTGCTGTCATAGGAATGAAGATAAAATCAAAGATTTCAAAAACTTTGATGAATCATAATAGAGAACCTGAGATCTTCTAATATGACAAGAAGGAAGTTTTGTTTGTATTGATTATATATGAGAACCTTACTAAGAATGGTTATTATTCATTCCCATTGAATCTAATCAGGTATGTAGATATTCTCGTCTATTGTTTTGGGATGTGGGCATTGGTGTTTGTCTTATTTCGTTTGCACTCATACGTTCAACCGAAAAAATGAGATGAAGAGAAAATCTTTTAATTCGTTCGATTCTAACTAGAAGACATGATTTATTTTTGATTTTAAGACAAATTTTATTGATGAAAGATGTTGAATCGTATTCAATTTTGAAATCTGGTGAATTGTTGAGAATGTCTTTTAACTATTTGAGTTTTTCATTGAAAATGTGAATGTCTGATTCAGGAAAATAATTGTCTTTACGACATTGAATAAGCCCTGTTTTGTCAATTATTTCAATTCAAAAATCAAAATTAGTAATAAATATTGTGACCATTGACGAGAGTTCATGTTGACCTTCATTGATCACTTGTTAAATCTTTTCAATTTATTCACGTTCTCATTCATTGATTTGTTTCATTAATTCATTGTTTTTTTGTGATTTAGTTTTTTTTTTCGTCAATTTCAATTCTGAACTCATTAAATCTATCTTCAATTTTATCTAATGGTTCACTTAATTCATTATGATATTTATTGATACGATCAAAGCAAAAATCTTGGAAACATCCACCACATTTAACAATGTTTTTGGATTTTGTAAATAATGTTTAGTGTTCTATAAACATCAGTGAAAAATTGTAAAGATTTCTTTCGTAAACATTCTAAAACTCTAAATAGAATTTTTTTTTATTCGATCTATTTACGTGAAATGACAAATCAGCGAGAATGTGAACGCAAGGGATTCCACAATAAAAACAAAAGTCTGTAAGTTAAAAAAATGAAAGATAAAATGACGATAATATTAGAGAAGTCAGATCGTTAATAAGTTTGTTAAAGTTGTTGAGAGATGACAAACAGACATCTATTCCATAAATGGCATATAATCTGAATGGTAACGGTACAGTCTGCATATGGATGTGCTGATGTAAGAGAGACTCTTTTTTTGCATTTACACCGTCATTATTGCAAAAGAATCTTTCACTTTTCATGAACGAGTGCAAAAACTGTTATCCTATGTTTATAAACGATTACATTCAAAATATATCGCTTCTTTATTTCAATACAAAAGAAGCAGCAGAAATATTAAATCGGTTGTCTTCTTTGAGGAATTCGACTTGAACTGCGTACAAAACTTTATAATCATTGCAGATGATCAATTTTTTGAGTGTATGTTTTTAATAAGGAGGGTCAAAATGGAAGAGACGAGAAAAAAATTCGAATTATCATGTTATTTCCTAAAACATCAGAAAGATATGGTGTACCTTCATTTTTGATTAGACAATTCCATAGTTCCAGCATTGTTAGAGTCTGTTTGCAGATTAGAAGATAAAAAGAAACGATGAAAATCATCGTATCTTTTGTCAAGACTTGACCAAGATGTCGCACTCTAGTCAGCTCGATTTCATTACGCCTAAGATTCAGTCCAATGAGTGTCTCGATGTACAAGGAAAAACGAACATCAGAAATATGAACAGAAAATGACAATTATTGTGCTATATTTCAAAGCATAGTCATGATACTGCATCCTTGTATCTTCAATTTGATTTCCTTGAATGTTCAATGATTTGAATGTCTGTATGTGGAAACGAAGATGAATATTACATAGATGAAGAGACAGTGATAATCACTGTATTATTTTCCAAGACATCAGCCAGATACTGTGCCCTTAAAGGCTCGATTAAATTTCAAGAAATGTTCTGTGTAGTGAGTATCTAAGTGAATAGGAGTAAATACTAACGAGAAATATAAAGAAAATGTTAGTCACAGTGTTATTTTTCAAGGTTCCAGCGAGATATTACGTCTCATTTGCATAGATTTGACTATTCACTAGTTCCAATCTTATGAGTGTTTGTGCATAGTACAGCATATGAATACATGAGATTATAAGAGAGAATAATAATCACAGTGTTCTTTCTCAAAATGTCAGCGAGATGTTCTGTCCCTATATAACCGATGCGATCGCTTCTCTCATCATCCAAGATCAGCGTTGTCAGTGTCTACATGTAAAAGAGAGAACTAAAATGAGATAAAAAATAAGACAATGAGAATTATTTTGTTATATATTAAGGCATCAGCAAGATATTTTACTCCTTTTGATTGTATGGCATCATTTCTATGCTCAGCGAGGTGAGTGTCTATGTGTGTAGAAGACATCTTTAATGATAGTGACTAAGACAATAGATATTACAGTTGTTTTTCAAGGTATCAGCGACATGCTTCGCTCGGTATTCTCCAAGTCCATCGTTCCAGAGTATCAGTGAGGTGAATGTCTTTTTGTCAAATAAAAAGTAAAATGGAAGAGGTGACAAAAGAATTGATATCATTATGGCTTCTCGATACATCTCAATGTTGTTGTGATCTAAATAAAATATTCAATGTGAAAAACTTTTAGGCATATTTACTGATATTTTCTTTTTTTGAATAAAAAAATTTCATAGCTTAGTTATTTACTTTCGAAATAGTGCTAATCAAGTTTTTTTTTGTGTACTAGAAATGTACATGAAAAATAAAGTTGTCATCAATGTTTGTCAACTTAGTAACGTTTTCATTTTAGGTCTGAGTTTTTCTTTTTAACTTTTTAGGACATACATGTGTAACCACATTATTCCAAGTTGAAATCTAGAAAATGTGGTTCTGTATTTTGTTGTTAATTTCTGTTTAACTCCAGTAATATTTGTAAATTCATTTTTCTGCGAAGTTTTCGAGTTTATATGATTCTTATCGGTAATATCAATATTTCTAATCGAACGATCAATGTCTTCATCCATTTTCAATGCTGATAATTGATTGCAGTAGATCATAACATCAAAATACTTAGAAAATTCGAAGATCTGAGGGTTGTAACGTTATTATATAATCATCAATGAAAGAGGAAATCTTCAGTTTTGTATATACAGAGGTTGTTCATGTCTATCTCTTATTGACTATTGATTTGCTTATAGCACATAATAAACGGCATCACTAAATCAATTTCTATATCAGATTTGTTGACCTCAGGATAGATTCGCTTGAGATTTCAATCAACTCCTCGTCTGTTCGGTTTGATCATAATCTACGAAATTTTAGCGTTTTTCAACAAATTTTTAATTCAAAATATCTTTTTTATATGAATGAAGAAACGAAGCGTTTAGCTTTTCCCATTGAAATACCGAGGTCATCATCATCATCTGTATCGATAGAGATGTGTTATGGGTTGACTCATTATTTCGTACTACTACTTCTTTCTTCTATAATTGATGGGAGTTTTCCGATATTATTTTCTAAAGATTAGACTTGACTACTACAGAGGCTATGAGAGTAGGTATGGGTGTTAGTGTGGTTTTGAGTGGAAAGAAGACATACACCCACACCCAAACTTTAAAAGCTTCACCTTTTCGTGACCGCTCTTCCCCTAATCGTGTGTCGTCCTTTCCAAATTACTCCTAACTGATTCTCACATGTCAAAAGAAAATTACCATCAGACCATCAGTCAATGGAAATCTTTACTGCGAAAAAAGCCAATAGCATAAGCGCCGCTTTAGAGAACATATGGGAATGGGTGTGGATGTGGATGCGGGTGTGGGTCTGGGTTTGGGTGTATATGTTCTTTCCACTCTAAACCACACCCACATCCTCTACCGCAACTCTCTTGGTTAGGATATGCGAAATACTGAAAAGCATTAAAATCTGGTTTTGAATAGTGAGTACAGTAACGCAGGCCTCCATTACAGACACTCTCCCCATCACAGACGCCTCCACCTACGTTACAGACACTCCCATTACAGACTTTAACAATTGAGAATAATAGGTGTCGAACTTTCTAGTTTTTTTAAAGAAGTGGTTAAGGTATAATTTTGAAAAATAATGAATATTATTGTTTGTGAGTTGATTAATGCATAATAGTGCGTAAGATCTGTTGTAGATGTGATGGATATGTAAAAACAGACTTATTTGCTAGTGAATTCAATAATTATAATCATAACAATATTAAATTAAGAAAAACGGATTTAAAAAAATTAAAATTAATGAGTGAATAGCAACAATGCCAAAAAAAAAATAGAGTACCCATAGAAAAAATGAGAAATTTTCTGTTCGAAATGCAGAAATTAGAGAGATTCTTACTCTGATGATCAATTATCCTGCAAAACAACTATAGTCTACAAGAGATTTCTCATTTTACGTATTTTGTATTAGTTTAACGAGGCTCGAGAGCATATGTGAGTTCCATGTTTTAGCCTCATAGAAGCTGCGCTAACAAGCTTTTTACTCAGGTTATAATTTAGTTTGTTCAATGATAAAAAATCGACAATTGAATGAATTTATATTGTGTGGATAGTATGACTTTTGATGAATTACAAAATAAATTTGAGTGATATATTTTGTATCATATCTTTATCACAAAAGATAATTATCACCTTGTGTTTTTAAATTCATTACTCTAAACTCATAAAAAAATATTTGTCCAAGATCTTATCATTAACGGAATCTAAATAGCCGACTATTGAAGTAATTATTTTATATTGGTCGAGATATTTGACAATGATGATGAACTAAAAGCCCTTTCTACTTTTTCAATGGTGTACTAATTACAAAGATTATCAAGCGATTAGAATAAATTGAAGAGATAACTTTTTGCTATAACGAAATAAACTTCCTACCAGATTTGAACTGTGGTCATTTGCTATTAAAAGGTATTTTATTTGAAAAAAGTTTAATCCTACAATACTTTATTCAATATTATCTTTTCTTCAGATAATTTCACACGAGAAACTACTCATGCAAAATTTGAAAAGCATATGATAGGTGCGACGAGTGGTCGAAAATATGAAATACACATTTTTTGTTCGTTTTCTTAAAATTCCAAATCTATAGATATCCAATGAAATCAGAGCACTCGAAAACTAAATCCTATCGAGTACTCATCGAAGTTCTGAGTATTAAGCCCTTCGAAACCAATTCAAATTCCAATGGGAAAATTTTTTTTGAATACTATGGTAACAGAAAACCTAGAACACCATCAGTTTCAACTGCTGACCCTAAGTCTAATTTAGTGAAACTTCTCCCAAAAGCGTTTTTCAAGTGTCTTCTACTTTTATTCAATGACCATAGCAGAATTATTTATGGTCGGTATATGTTCCACCTGAATTTCACAATTTTCCAAGCAATATGTTGCATCAAATAATGACACCTAACACAACAATGCCGCAGCCTTCTTTACGAAGACACAGCCATAACAAGGATATGGGTATGGGTGTAGGCGTGAGATATGATTGTGGGTGTTTTAATATGGGTGTGAATTGTGGGGTGTAGATACCAGTGTAGGAATGGATATGAGTCTTCTGTTCATCCACATTCAACTCACACCCTTAACATGCCTTTCACTGTTCATTTTGCTCTCATGATAGGCCACAGTACATAAAAGAAGACCAGAGGTTGTATATTCATCTTGCATATATCACGAAGTTGTTTTCGCTCATTGCATATATATATAATATGTATATATACAGATGAGGTGTCGGTGTATGTGAAGAAAAGACCAACACTCACACCCACACACCCAAATCCTCACTAGCACTTGCACATTCCTTCACTTAAATAGTCTGATTATATTCAAACATTGACTGAACTTTATGATATGTTCCTCGATGGTCGAATACCTATTTATGTCTGTGCGCTAGTTTAGTGAGTTAAGCAATGCACACATAGGCTAACTCTGTTAACGCTGACTTGTAAGTAATGTGTTGGTGTTGATTTTGCTCTTCTGTGTATATCACTTTCTTCAGCTTCCAAACATCAAGGTATGTTCGAAACTTTGTGTCATTTACATTCCAAAGTCCAAGGGATCTGAGAAAGTGCACTTTAGAGTCATGTCCTATCATATAATTTGCGTGCACCAGAACGATGTCCCACTCTTTGCCGTCGTTTGGTGGTTGGAGTTCCTTAGTATAGAAGGCCCTTGCAACTCGTCCAGTTTGAAACTGGTATGGGTGCAAAAGTCTAAATGTGAAGGGTCGGTAACCATTATAAGTACAGGGAGCAGTCTGTCCCTCCATAATAAAGATCGCCTTGTTAGATATGCGCCAATTCCGAAGGGCATTTCCGAAATGTGTTTGATCATCTATACCCGGACCTTTCCGTGATCGATGAATTGTTTCATCAAGAAGTGCCATCGAACGATCATTAGATTTTAGAAAATAAAATCCAGTATTTGCCTCATCGCTCAATGGAAACAAGTTCGATCGACTATTTGATTGTATCACAAGATCGACATCAGTTGGAAGAAAAGGCACAGGATTTTTTTTCCATACAATGTCTACATCGGAAAAAAGGACATTATATCCTAATTCAAGTACTATTCTTGCAGCAATAATTTTAGCGATTGATATCGTATTAAATGCAGCTGAGCGGAAAGTTGCGGATTTATACGACGATGAAGGATGTATCAGATTCCCAGAGACGGATGGGATTCTATGTGACTGTAAAAAGTCATAGAACGATTTATCTTGGGCAACGACAACATATTTGAAAGTCTTTGATATTTTAGCAAGTTGGCATAAGAAATTCCATGTCATATCTGCGTATGCCATGTTGGCAGATAAGATTAAGACTGTTGAGTTCATAATTCTACGAGGCATTTTTAATAGAGTTAATGATCTTTTATTGGAATCAAGTCCTGCAGCCTCTGCAATGATGGAAGCAAATTCAGATAAATTGTTCGAATGTTTGTTAATATAGCTAGTTCGATTAAATAATTGTTCATAGACTTCTTTCGAAAAAGACGACAAGTTTGCGAGACATTCATTTAAATCGTCTGGTTGTCGCTTGATAAAAGTCAACACAACAGTAGTATTTTGCGCTAGATGAATCCCAAAGAAAAATAGAATCTCTACACAGAGAGAAAAGATGATGCACCATTTCACTATTACATATAGATTGGTATTTAATTTCAACATTCTGCACAAGCTTGAATATGAAGAATACACATTTAACAGCAGCAATGAAGTCTTTTTTAACTAAACTTTTCGAAAAATATGTTGCCATTTTCCAATGAAGTAATAGACGAAAATCAAAAAGAGAAAAACAATCTTGCACGCATGGAAATGTATAAAAAAAATGTTTCCGATTCCGTTTTAGGCTTCTAATAAGCGTTGTCTTGCAAATCGAGCTAAGATAACTCAATCGAAAGCTTCGCTCGATTTTGCTTAAGACTTCCAGGCAATTGATCCATTTTGGTAGGGTGGTAGGATCAGTCGACTTCGGTCTGCTGTGAGTTTAGTTCGGTCGAATAAAGATTATTTATACTCCCGGAATGGAGACTATACATGTCACTTTTATTTTATTTTTCGAAAAAAAAAGAAGAATATTTTCACTCTTTATTCCAAAAAAAGGCAAAGAACTCTTATTTTATTTGAAAAGAAAGAACGTGTCTTGTATTTTAATCAAGACAAAAAAGAGTCTGTACAGAAAATCTCTACTTCAAATGAATTGCTCAATAACAAAAGTCACATTTACACACAAAGAATCACTGTAAAAAAAATAGTACAATAATAAATCTTTAAGGGGTTTATGAAAGTGCAACGTATAAAACAATCTTTTTTATCATTTATGAAATCTTTGTAAGCCCTATAATAAACTCTTTAGAAAGACTATATCAAAAGATTGATGACCTTCAAATGCCATTCGTGAACGGTTTTTGAAATGATTTATAATATTCATAAACTCTAAAAAGATTTACTATATGCTGCACTTTCATAAATCTTTCGTAAGGGTACATGAACTTCCTAAACGGTTTCAAATAACATTAGAATTGATTCTCAAAAGGGTACACTTAAAAAACATTCTGTACGCGGGTACGCAAAAAAATATATGAGGACATCGTCTAAGACTACTCTAAAATGTCCGCACTACCCATCAGGTTTAGTCTGAGACGTCTTCCATATCCGGCAGGACCAGTCATCTTTTCGAGAAACGTCCTTCAACTACGTTTAGGCTAGTCCGAAATGTCATTCCATCTTTCTTGTCCATTCTCTCTAGACTAGTCAGAAGAACAGAATAGCAAGGAAGAAAGAGACGAAATGAGCATTTGAACATTTGGTCGAACAGTATTCGACATCGGATGAATCTACTGACAATAAACTACGATCTAACGACAGACAGGTGTCATTCTAAGCAGTCTAAATAACAGAGTAGCGCTTGTGCATTTAATGTATAGTTGACATTAACAGAAGAAAAGCGTGTTGACCAGTCTGAAATGTCTTCAACATATTTAATTGACACATACTTTTCTATATTTCATTATATTCTGCGTACGAAGTTGCAATTTTATTTGCTTCGTATCAGAGAATTTATTGAGCATCTTTCTGAAGAGTAAAAATTTCTACTTTTTAACACTAAAAATACAAATCTACATCAAAGCGCAAAGACGCATGAAAATACGAATTATTCTGATTAGTTCCGACCAAAATTATCAATTAGTCTTTTTTTGATAACACGATAGGCGGTAAGGTCAATTTTCATCCATCTCAATATTCTTCAAAAAAATTAGATCGTAAGAATCAATATTAAATTCTGAACAAAATAAGCTATTTTATTGTTTGCATAGGCTAAAAAAATCTTTTCGAAATAATTTTGGGTTGTCGTCTCCCGGGAGATTCAGAATTTTTTTTTATCTTTTAACCCGAACTCAGATGATTTGTAGGTTATCAACACCGCTGATCACAAATAATATATCTAATTTCTTCGAAATATTTAAAGAAAAGACAAAGCTTTTTTTGTATATATAGGTTATTCTAGGGCCACCTCTTTTTGTTGAAACACGATCTAAACGAAGTGTTGAATTATATAGAGTAGAAACTTGAAACCACCTCTCCCCCCATAGACCATGACCGAGAAAATCCTTACCTATCACAGACTGTTACAGAGAGGCTCTAGAGACCATCACAGACTGTGACAGATGGGCTCCAGATCTATCATAGACAATGACAAACGGGCTCCGAACCCATCACAGACCGTGACAGATGGGCCCTCGAGACCACCATAGACTGTGACAGACGTTTCTGACGCATAATTACCGATTATATACCAATTAGCTCTCATATGAAAATATATAAACTGCTTTCTTTTTGAGTTCTAGAGGATAAGTAAAAGTTGATGAAAAATGGGTCAACAGATAGATCGAATAAAACAATATTCTGGTAATTAGTAACAACAGCTGTATCGTGTTTCACATTTTAATTCCGCAGGAATTGCTTTAACAGCTTTTTTGACCGGTATCCGCCCTAAAAATCTAATTTCAAGCGATGAAATATTGCTTCTGGATAAACAAATACCTACTAAATTTGAATCATGCAAAATGAAAAACAGCGGTCAACTCTATTAGTTCAGGCGCATTTTACGTGACTATTATATGTTGATCCCATGAGCTAACTATATAGATGGATGCAGTTTCTGATGCTCTTTCTGAATATGGTATCAAAAATGTGAAACTCGATGTACAACATATTCAAAAAACTCAAAATTCATATACAGTATCGCTATCTATATGCATAACAAGGATCTTAGTCAACAAAGATAGATTTTTCAAAAAGAAAAGTCATCGAATTTTTGATAAATTTTGTTCTTAATGATATAGATCACATGAGCAGAACTCTTAGTCACTGTATAAACGATACCGGTCGCAGACGGTACGTAGAGCCCGTTATGCTGACGTTTGGAGACATTTTGTTTTTTTTAACCTTTTAATCTTTTTAATAACTTCTTCATTTGTCTTTTCGCATATATATATAAGATCAACTATAACGTTGATATAAAGTAAAAGTGTTCTAAATATGAAAAATATGTGTCGTAAGTTCACGATTATAAAATGATTCTATTTGAGTTCTAATAAAAATATGCAGACGATTTCTATTTTTGATGCTTTAAAATATTTCGAATAGTTTTTCGATGAGTTATGTCTTCGCTTTTTTAAATGTTTTGAAGAAGAATAGATATGACCTTCGTGATCACCGATGTCGATAACTTATAAATCACATAAATTTAGGTTAGAAGAAAAAAACACTTTTATTTATGCCATGGCAGACTGCAACTCGAAATTATTTTCAAAAAACTTTTTTAAACCTATGCAAAAAATAAAATAGCTTCTTTTGTTCAGAATTTAATGTTGATTGTTACCATCTAATTTTTTTGAAAAATACTGGGATAGATGAAACTTGGTCTTATCGCTACTCATCCTTTATTAGGCTGTAGAATGAATTAGAAATAATTTACTTTAGAAATATTTCTTATGTCTTTATGCTGTAATCCCATTGTAGTCTTAATATGAATTCTCCTGATTAATTCGAAAATATGTAAATTGCATCATTTCAGTTTATTTTTTCGTTTTCATTCCGAAAATTTAAAACTAATAGAAACTTAAATTATGATGTGAGGAAAATGAGTTTTTTTTTCAATGGAAAATAAATTTCCTAGACATCAATAATGAGAAAAAATTAAATTAGTTCTATTCAGTTTTATGTGCGCTATGCAAAAATATTATTTGAATACCCTGTAACAGTTGTCTTGTGAAACATATTTCACAAGCAAAAGAAAATATTTTTTGACTTTGATTATATTATTCGATGGACCGAAGTTTCTACTTTATTCTACAACAAAAAAAAATTTCTTTCAAAGAGGTTTTTTGTGAAGTTTTTGACGTTTTCTTTTTATAAACTGCTTGATTTCCTATGCAAACAAACTATTTGGATACTTGGGATTTTACTTTTATAGCAACTGTATTCTGCATCAAAAAATTTTGAGTTATAAAGGGTGGTCCAGAAGTTCTGACTCGATTTGTATAATTAATTTTTTTATATTAAAACATATACTTAAAAATGTGTATCTATGATAAAAAGATGCAGTAAAAGACGCTCTACAAAACAGCCTATGACTGATCCTCCCTGACTCATATAATAAGAAAGTTATAGGCTTAGAAATGTGCTTCACAAAAAAGAAAAATTAATCATGGACTTTCTTCGTCTGATGGTGCCTTCAGTAAAAGTCCCGTAACTTCATCAAAACAAAAGATTTTTCGATCGGGTTTGCTTTATTTTGATCAGAAATGATTGCTCTTCTCTACCTAATTGCAAAATCAAACTTCGATCACGTTTTTTGTTTCTTGGTTGGACACATTGTCGGAAACGGACGTCTTAGATTTTTGAAACTTCATTCTCGAGCACACCATCTACTGTAAAAACTTTTTTTGCAGACCACGAGAAAGAGTGCACTTGAAAGTATCAAACACAAACTGAGTTCTCGCTTTTGCTAAGCTTTTCACGGAAATAATACAACAACAAAAAAGTTCGAGTCGAAAAAATACCGAACTTACAAAATTTTCATTTTTTTCCGCGTCGCGCCTAATTTGCTTAGTTGCCTTGATTGAAGGCCTGAAATTAAAGTTTAGATATGATTTTGAAGAGAATTTCATGGCGCTTCTATCTAAAAAGGAATTTGTTTTAAAGGACCTAAGGAACAGGAGTTCAAGCAAAAATACCGAGGTCGAGTTCACCGTTAATTTTTCTTTTTCGTGAAGCACATTTCTAAGCCTATGACTTTCTTATTATATGAGTTAGGTAGGATCAGTCATAGGCTGTTTTGTAGAGCGTCTTTTACTGCATCTTTTTATCATAGATACACATTTTTAAGTATATGTTTTAATATAAAAAAATTAATTATACAAATCGATTCAGAACTTCTGGACCACCCTTTATACCATTCGATAGAGAAAACAATTCTCTACATGTTGATGTGTATTACGATCAAAAACAATTCTTGACAGTACCTCAAAAACTTCTAAATATCTGAACCCCTATAGGTTTTACAGAGATCTTATATTTTTCAAGTTTGATAAAACAAAAAGCCAACTCGAAGGATATCATTCGATAGCTAAACAAAAACTGAATCGAATTATGTCTTTGCTTCCTGAAAATAATTGAGAAAAAAGTCATATTAATTATTAATTCAAATTAATATTTCATATAGGTCTCTCGATAATTTTGGTTTTTAATCTGTAAAATCAAATTGAAAACTTTTTTCAACGGTAAAGTCTTGTAGAGAATTTTATTTTCTACCAAATGATGTTCTTGGATAAGCGATGATTCTTTTTCTCGAATATGATAAGACCCTATCTTTCGAAGTACAATTTACAATCAATAATGAAAAGAAAAAAAAACTTTTCTGTTCTGTCGACTTATATACATTTCATCAGCGTGAAGTGTACCAGCAGCAGAACGAAATTTTTTTTTCTTTCCTTTGTATTCTGTAGATCGTATTTAAAAAGATAGGGTCTCATCATATTCAAGAAAAATAATTATTGCTAACTCAAAAAACATGATTTTGTACAGAATTTTATTCTCTATAAGATTATATTGTTGAAAAAAGTTTTCAATTTGATTTTACAACTTAAAAACTAAAATTATTGAGAGACCTATATGAAATATTAATTTGAATTAATAATTAATATGACTTTTTTTCAGTTATTTTCAGGAAGCAAAGATATGATTCGATTTAATTTTTGTTTCTCTATCGAATGATGTCATTTGAGTTGGTTTTTGTTTTATCAAACTTGAAAAACTCAAGGTCTTTGTAAAACCTATAAGGCTTCAGATATTTAGAAGTTTTCGAGGTACTGTCAAGAATTGTTTTTGATCTTAATACACATCAGCATGTAGAGAATTGTTTTCTCTATCGAATGGTATATAACTCAAAATTTTTTAATGCAGAATACAGTTGCCGTAAAAGTAAGATCCCAAGTATCCAAATACTTTTTTTTGCATAGGAAATCAAGCAGTTTATAAAAAGAAAACGTCAAAAACTTCACAAAAAACCTTCTTGAAAGAATTTTTTTGTTGTAGAATAAAGTAGAGACTTCGGTCTATCGAATGATATAATCGAAGTCAAAAAAAAATTCTTTTGTTTGTGAAATACGCTTCACAAGACAAGTGTTACAGGGCGTCCAAATAAGTTTTTTACATACTGTATGTACAACAAGTAGAACACAATATTCAAATCAGAAAGATAGATTGTGCATAAACGTTTCAAAGAACATCAGATACTTTCGGTGTTCTCGACTCATACGTTAACTCCTAGTCTTCTTACTTATTTGCAAGAATGAAAATAGAACAGGATGTGGAATTACATTATACGTCAGAGCAATGATCTCTGACATAAATAAATATTATCTAAATAGCACAGACTAAATACAAATAGTATTTTCATAGTTACCATAAAATAATGTCCAAGAATAATTGGAGTCAAAAAAAGAATGAGTGAATACACTAGCTCTGAATCCAGATGAATGCAAAAAAGCTTAAAAAAAATATGAAGAGAAATACGTTCATCATCCTCTTTTATAATAGTAATCACTGATGCATAGACTGTTCATTTCACCTTAACGAAAAAAAGCAAGCAGTCAAATAGAATAATCGGTAGGCAATGCTTTCTTTTTCGTCTTACACGTCAAAGACAATCGTTAATTGATCTATACAGAGAAAGAAAAAAAGAATACAATAGCCAGCTCTCTTACATTGACAAAACATGTGCAGGCAATCAAGTACGAGAGCATGCATACAAACGATTTTTGTCTTTCATCATACCTGTAATCACCGTTTGTTGATATTTTCTAACGTATGAAGAGAGGATCAATGATGCATGCGTAGATTATCTTGAAAGTGAGGATCAGGAGTTGGAGGGCGTTTAAATTTAGCATATCAACAATTTTATTTATATATAAGGATGCTGAGAATATAAATAATGATAAAACAATTTTGATTTTTAATCTGTAAAATTAAATTGAAAACTTTTTTCAACAATATAATCTTATAGAGAATAAAATTCTGTACAAAATGATGTTTTTTGAGTTAGCAAAAATTATCGAGAGACCTATATGAAATATTAATTTGAACTAATAATCAATATGACTTTTTTCAATCATTTTCAAGAAGCAAAGAAATAATTCAATTCAGTTTTTGTTTCTCTATCGAATGATGTCATTTGAGTTAGCTTTTTGTTTTATCAAACCTAACAAATACGAGATCTCAGTAAAACCTATGGAGCTTCAGATATTTAGAAGTTTTTGAGGTATTAGAACTTTTAATTCTAATCATTTTGATAAAAAAATTTTTTCGAAAAGCTTTTGTTTTGACAGAAATAAATTCAAAATATTTTAGGCACCGATAAACTTAAAACCTTCGAGAAAACGATTTTTTTTTGAAAAAATTTAACAAATAGTTTTTGATAGTTTACATCACTAACACAAGCTCAAAAATGAAATCTAAGACCATATGCCGATTCCTTGTGAGAAGGCATATCGAACCATACTAAATTTGATTTGAATTTAAAAGGAAACTCAATCTCATGTATGTTCGGACTGTTCAAAAATACGGGATTAGCTTGCGTTCTTGATTAGTCAAAATGACTATATTGCTTGATATGGTGGCATAGCTTATTCAATAGAGCGTCGCTTGCTCTACGACTCTAATAGTACAAAATTATCAACGTTTTTGATACGGCTAAAATATTGCGTCAACTTTCTTAAGTAGTGCTTTCACCTATATATTTCTTGAGGCCGGCCGATTTGGAAATATGTAATTGTTACAAATCACAAGACTCAATTTCAATGAAATTTGTAGAGCTGTTAAAGCTGATTGTTTTGGCAAAAAACTATATATTATTTGATGATATTGTCAATGCTGAGATATATTATTCGTTGAGAAACTTTATATTGATAAGTAAGTGAATGGTAATTTCATATTACATGCAATTTTTCAACACTAATGGGATATTATATTGAAAATATGTAGAAAAGATATTTCTAAAATAGGATTGTTCTTATAGAAGTTTGGACTTGATACATGTTGTAAGATCAATTCTAAGCACATATAGATGACATTATGCACTTAATCACTTAGCATTTTCAAATAAAATATAATTGATACATAGGGTGTCCAGAAAGTCACTCCTCAAAACAAAAACATTTGATTATGTTCACAATGCTTTAACCAAATGATCTGATTTTTTTCTGAGGATACAGGAGAGGTTCAAGTTTTTATTCATAAATAAACAGCTTGCTCGTACATCTTTTATTGTTCAAGTAATCACGCAGACGTTACAAAACAGAACGGTACACACTGCAACGCATTTCTTCTGTCACTAGTACACAGACTTGTTCACTTCTGTCGTAAAGCTCCACAATCGTAGCAGACGACTTCCTGAACATGATGTCCTTTAGATACGCCCAAAGGAAAAAGTCGCACGGTGTTCAATCCGATGAAAACTTAGAACTCTCCTGTATCTTCAGAAAAAAAGCCAGCTCACTTAGTCAAAGTGTCGTGGAGATAATCAAATGTTTTTTTTTAAGAAGTGATTTTCTGAACACCTTATAGAATTGGATGTGGGTGTGATTCATTCACTCAGTTTAACCCACACCCATATCCACATAAACTATGGATCTCCTTTAGATTAGAAATGTGTCGCGTTGATATTAATACTGAACATGCGTCATCGACAAAGAATTCACTGGAACGTTAATCCCACTGGGACCGATGTTTTCTGCAATATTAATATCGAAATTGGCTGCAAAATTGAGATATGTATTATATCAACGCTTATGCCTTTTTTCTAGCAGTGCACGTCAATGTTTCAGTGAACGTTGGTGTCCACTTAGAGTAGCTACACTGAGTCATTGGTTAATGATGTGAAAGCACAATTTGTTAGTTTAGATAATAATAGGACTATCATCAAAATCTAAGCTTTTATGTCAAACTATACACTAATATTGGTACTTCTTCATCCACACACAGGATCGTGCCAGTCAATATGTATATAGAGTGCGAATAAACTGAAAAAGAACCCTATATCTAAGGATTTGAGATGAATATGTAGATGTCATCAACAAAATATACATTGTAAACTCTGGTTTTTCGGAACCACATATATTTCAGAAGTAGATGTTTTGTACATAACAATTCTATTTGGTACACTAATTATTAAAAAAATATTGATCAAATGTTTGGATTTTACTTCTGAAATACGTGTAATGTTGTAATTGGTTTATTAACTAACCAATGAAATTCTGTTTCGTCGTGAGAATTTACACTAAAAAAAAATAAATGACATTTTTATTTTTTATTTTGTGATTTTTATTTCCAATTTTTAATTTCTCTTTGATAAAACTTTCTTTATAAACCAATCATCAATGAATGATAGATCTTCATTGACTACCTAGTTAATTTCATCATTATTTTAATACAATATTGATTTCTTCTATTATGACGGATTTTACAAATACAAGATCTCAAACTCTTGGAAAATTAGGTGAAGCTGAAAATACAATAAGCAACATGCTTCAGAATGCCGGTGAGATCCTTAAACAATTAAGTTCTGAACGAATTTCTCATGAAGAAGTTGAATCACGTGCACAATTTTTTTCAGAAAATGCTCGAAATGTTCAAGACTTATTACATAGAAGTGTAGAAGATCTAGAACGTATATCATCTGGTTTACCACATGAAGATTCATGTTATGGAACTTGGTTAGATTTTAATTTAGCTTTAATGAGAACAGAAACAATACGAAATAAATTATATGAATTAAAAAATAATCCTGAATTACAACGAAGTCGAGAACGTGTTAAAGAACTTGAACGACAATTAGCTCAACTTTAAGAATAAAATAACTTCTTTCGTAATTAATTTACAAATATTACGAACTATTCATATATATTTTTTTTAAATTGAATTATTGAAAGAAAAGTTTTTTCGCCTGCAACTAAATCTTTATGCCAATGTTCGAGTGTAGAACTGCGAGAAAAATAAACTGAATAGTTGAAGAGGACTATAGTGATTGAAGTCAATTTTTGTATTTACGAATATTGTTATCATCTTCTATAAAATTCGTAAGTCTTTACTCATCTTCTTTGTGTGTTGATCGAACTAGCGTGATTCTCTCTCTTCTATTTCTCATTATAAATAGTTTCAAAAGAGGATTTTTGAACATGTGTTAGTTGAATAGCTTAATTTTCTATAGGTTATAGCTGGTTATGTGCGTGACTTCAAATGAGACAAATATCCACAATCAAACTAACATCCGTACCAGCAAGTGAAGAGAGAAAACTCAATTGAAGTAAATGCGACTCGATATTGTTTCTAATCTAGTTTATGTTTGTATTGTTCAATTATACGACTATAACTCAGCTGATACATGAAGCTTTCTCGACTCTACGGAGGTTGTGGAATGTGCAATGGAAAACATAGTAAGGGTGAAGATCTTCGTTTCATCTCGCATCCATATTATCGACTAACATTGTATCAATATATTGATTGTATTCGTTCATTGTTGTCATTCAGTTTTTCGCATGTCGATTTCAAAATTTTTATCGATAGTATATGAGTTTGATATAATGATGAGCTGAATCAATCGTTTTGGTCCCACTTCTGGTAAAAAAGAACCGGTTGCAGTCCGCATCAGAAAAATATTTTTAGTTCTCGTTTCGCGTTTAGTAGTGCATGTACTAGCGAAAATGTAATATGATTTTCTAAGAATGTCTATAATCTCGAGACATCTTGCATGACTAGGGATGAGCAGGATCAATTATTTTTGGTCCCGGTTCCAGTGTCAGTTAAAAAAAATTGTACTCCCATTGGGACTGAGATCATGCTACCTATATCTAGCCTAATGATGAGGGTATGGATGTGACTAATAAGAAATACTCACATTCTAAGGCTCGACGAGTTAAGCTATTTCTCGAGTCCCAATCATTTCGTAGTGATTTCGAGTCGAGTCAACTTGTTTTTGCCATTTTCTCGTTTTCTGTTTATTTTTATAAAGCACGTCCACAATAAGCTTTTCATTGTATGATGTCTAGCTTCTTGTTTTCATCCACAAAAACAAAATAAGAAAAGTTACCGATAAAATAAAATGACACAACTACTCTAGATTAACCAACAAAGTAACAATAGTAAGATCAACTCTTCTCTTTTACTCTATAGTTTCACATCACAGTAAAACAATTATCATTTTTTAATAAACAACAACTAAGCTTAAACTTGTTTACAAGTAAAAATTATTTATGACCATTTGAATTAATGTCTTATTGTACTTTAAAGATACTAAAATATAAATATTAGCTGTTATAAAGTCTGAACGATTTGATCTCATTAGAAGACCACTTTAAGAAAACATACATTCAACTGATGATGATATGGCAAGAACACACAATTCTTCTCAGTAACCTTATTAAGAAATCGATATGAATTTGCATTTTTGAAGTGTAGAGTATGACTGTAATGTGTAGTACAATTGTGATTGGGGCCAATGGAAGATGATCATCCACACTCACACCCTAGCCACACTGTAAAAAAAAACGTAAAATACTACACCCTAGTAATTAAGAAAAATTTTCCTAAACCCTTAGAGGGTTTTTGAGCGGAAAGGTTTATAAGCCTAATAGTATTTGAAAATAAAAAGCGTTTAGGACTAATAAAAAAGAAAGTTTATTGTACTAGAATTTAAGGAGCAGGGTTTATTGCTCGACCCTTGCATGAAAAGGGTTTATCATTCACTGCAAAAAAAAGGGTATAATAATAAACCATTATTCACAATGTAAATTCTCATAAACCCTTGCAGAGTTCATAAAAGCAAGAGTAAATGAAAAGAAAAATGGTTCATGACTGCTAAAAAAGGGATTTTTTATATTAGAATTCCCAGAGAAACTTTATTACCTCAATGTTAAAGGTATATTAACCTATGCTTTCAACAAAAAGGCTTCTTATTTTCCAATAGGAGTACATTGTTCTTTAGCGTTAGATTTTGTGAAATAAATTATTCAACAGTAACTGTATGTAAAATTCAATAGCTTTATTTGTTACGTTGGTGAAGTTAGCCTCATATTCGAGTAAAATCTTCCCATATTCTTCCAGAAACATGTTTCAATTGTTTCAGTAGTGTTCCAAGTACAACTCAAGGAGCTCTATGAAAATATTCATAATACAGAGTCGTCATATGAAATATAAATTCTAAAATAAATTTCGTTCATTGATGGATCAATGATAGTAAAGGGTTAACCGTCAAAAGTGTCGCGATTTTAATGACATCGATTGAGAATGACGCACTGAAAGAAATAATATTCATCAAGAAGTTTTGAAAAGTCGATACATTTCCTTACTGAATGATTCATATAGCATGATAGTTATGATAACAAAAGGATTGCTTCGTAGAATACCTATGTGAATGACACAAACATATTCTAGTATATTATGGGATAAAAACGTAAAGTACTGCTATCCTGATCGTTTCGGAGGCAAGTTTTGGCGTATGGAAAATTTGATTATACCGTTAGATACAGCTCGTCGAGTTGTACTTGGAACACCATTGAAACATGTTCCTGGACGAATATGGGAAGGTTTTACTCGAATATGAGGCTAACTTCATCTATGTTTATTTATTTGTATCGTTTAGAATCAGTCGAACATGTTATACAAGAGTATGTATTTATGAAACGAAAAAAATTATTCATTTTTATCACTTAGATTTCGTTGAACAACTTAAGCAATCGAAAATATGCACCAAATTAGATAAACTTCTTTTAATTTTTTTTTTTCGTTCAGCTTTCGTGGAACAACTTATTCGACAGTAAGTATTTATAAAATTAAATAACTTTCTTGTTGTTTTCGTTTAGATTTGCTTCAAGAACTGGTCAAAGTTAAGATACGAATTTTGGCTCAGAGTAAGTTTTCCGAAACTCTTCCAAAGAGTTTCAGAAAGGGTTTATTGATTTCCGAAATCCTGTCCTAAACCATTCCAAAGGGTTTAGGAAAATGTCACATACGGCAACAAGGATTTATTATTTGTTGCACTTTAATAAACCTTTTGAGGCTTTATTATTCTACGTTTTTTTTTACAGTGTATTCCCACACCCACACACACCACCCTAAAGGTATTTAAACTCATATTAAGCGAAACATTCAATCAGAATACTATTTTGATTATAAATTAATACCAGTCTGTTTCATAGTCTCGTTAAAACTAATAAAATCACTTGCTTAAATACAGAAAACTGCTCATGAGAAAAAAAAATTGTTTAATATCAAGAAACTAGCATAGTCAAAGACTATTTAAATATCTTGGTCATAGTTAGCACAACAGAAGAATCATTGCTAGGATTTAAAAATAGAGCACACACTTAACAAATATTAAATAAAGAACTGCTTCCTCAATAAAAAAAAATGTTGTAGCCATATATAAACGTTCGTCCTTCTAACTATCATACAAGTAATCCTAGCTGTAGATTATTTTCCAATATTTCGTTGATACATTGCTTTCCTTGATCACTAATTGGATTGTTTTGAAGGTTTAGTGTAGTAATCGTCTGTTTGAAATAGTGAGTGAATGATAGGATGAAAAGGTTTGAGAGATATGACTTTGTTTTTTTGGAGAGCATTGGCAAGATGTTGAGCTCCTTGCGGACCAATTCGATTGTGTTGAAGGTTGAGATCGATGAGTGTCTGTGGGAAATAGTAAATGAACGATAGGATAAGAAGATTGAGTTGGTGCTTTGTTATGTTGTAGAGCAGTAGCAAAATATTGTGCTCCTTGATTATCAGTAAGATTGTCTCCGAAGTGAATTCTGGCGAGTGTCTATGTAAAATAATAAGTGAGCGATAGATTGAGAAGGTTGAAGAAATGTTACTTTGTTTTGTTGTAGAGCATTTGCAATTTGTTCTATTCTTTTACGAGCCGATTTCCTTGTACTGGAGATCAAGTATGGTAAGTGTCTGTGTGAAACCGTGAGGAAGTTAAAATCATCGAAGAATTTAGGAATGAATCTCATAATTAAATCTTTAAATGCTAGAAATTGTTTTATTAATCGGATATACAACACAGTTCAAAGACAGCTGTTTCGCATTTTTTCTTCTGGAAAAGAAAGCACTTGAAGATGTTGTCCGGTATAATAATTGTGATGAATGTAAAGTGTCTGCAAGACTCTGTCTGGGCTATCGCAAGGCTCTCAAGATGGACGAAGAGGCTAATAAGTTTATGACAGACAGAACACACTGTGAGACGATCGTCGTATATTAGCGTCAATTTCGACTGAAAAAACATGTCTCATATACCCTCTATAACAATATTCTTGGTCTTTTTTGAAAGTATTATGACGTTGATGTTATCCAATAACAGCAATGACAGTGATTATGATAATGATACAAAGGAAAAATGACCACTAGATCGATGTGCAAGGGTGGATCAATTCAACTTTACGGATCGTTCTTCCAAAATGGATGATAATCCTTGTGTATGCTCATCTACTTTCATAAATGCCACAATCTCATTGGTATCTGGTTCTCGGAATACAAATGTTAGATTTCAATCACGAGATCGAAACAATCCATATGGGTGTTGGTGTTAGTTTTAGTCTTCAGCTCACCCATACGCACACCCCAAGTTGTTCAGTTTATTCTGATAGTGATCCGGTTTCTCTGGTTCAATTTCAATAGATGTACTCTGCATTGATGAAATTCCGATCGTTCAAGTATCGATTCTAGCCTTATTCTCAGATTTATTCATACTAAACTTTGATGAGTAATATTATTCTATGAAACTTCAAGTCTTTTACTGAACCACAG